>JARHVA010003217.1:1357500-1400000 GCA_037957365.1 Torreya grandis | reverse complement strand
ATTTTGAGAGACATTATTGTGCTTATATAGAGGAAGATTTTGATTATTTATATAATCTGACCTTGATAAAATCATGGGGAGATAATATGAAACATAACAAATTTTAAAAGTTACTATTTGATCATGGAGGACAAAGCCATATTAGTGGACAAGGCTAGCTTGGAGTCTTGCCTACCTAGTGTTGTCTTGTCCCAAAAGGATAAAGATTGCTAGGATTTTATCAACATGAATTTGTAAGTGAAATAGGAATGCCCAAGTGATGTTATCAATATTTAAAAGGTAGTGTATAGAATAGTCAAGACTCTCATAGAGATTTCAAGTTAACATGGTGAATAGAACAAGCAAGGTAAGGATGTAAATATTAAACATTTTCAAGTAATTGATGATTAAATTTGAGTGTCTAAATTTATCCCCCCATTATTCTAGTGATGAAATTAAATTAAATTACTAGTGTAAAGGAGATGTGAATATAAGTGTGTATAGACACTTTGTATTTATATGTGAAGCTTGATTGTGAAAGATGTCTCAATGCAAAACCTATAGCAATCCCAATTAAATTAATTACTATCCATATTTTAAAATTAAAAATATAAAATGTGTAATCTAAAATTTCAAAAGAGAGTAAGGAAATAATACACCTAAAAGATATATAATCTATTTGCCTTGTAGCTTGAAAATGGAAAAGTGTTTGACCCCTTGTTGAGGAATTTTGATAAATGTTGAAATTGTGCAAAATTGAGAGTGATCAAGGCTCAATTTGAAAAATAGTGAAATCCCTTGAGTTTTAAATATTATATCCTCCAAATCCCATATAAATATGTAGATTACTCTTGTATAATTATCAAGGGGTGGAACTACTAAATGTGGCTCACTACATTGTCCATAGATGTTGAGTTTTACTAAACTCAGACATGATAGGAGAAGAGGATGAAACCACCAAATGTGGCTCAATAAAGTGAAACCATAAACATTTAGTCTCACTAAAATCTAACATGGCCCACTTTTAAAATGAAAATGAATTACACTATTAAAGCTAGATCTAGATTCCATTTGAAACTTTTGAGCTTTTGAAGAAGTGAAATTTGAAATTATCATGTAGAAACATGAACATAAATGAATATCATACCCCTTTTATCTATACTAAATTTATATATAATTCCAATTAGAGTTTTAACTATTTTAAAAATATAACTTGAAACTATTTTTCACATGCACATGCATATACATCAAGTATATGTAAATATGTACTCAAGTATCTGATTTTTTTTAATTATAATATAATGTTGACTTGTATAATGCCATAAATCTGATTTTTTTTCTCATGAGGACTTGAATTATCAAGGAAATCCAATTATGATGCCCCACTTTTTAGAAGAGATACATATCCTACAAGTCACTAATCTTAAAATAGAAATTTATAATATGTGAAAGATGTAATCATGTAATATCATATAAATATTTGAATTGTATTACTTCATAGTATCATATATTTTATTGAATTGTATGTGAAACATGTGTTATTTGTATATAACATTGAAGCACATAAGCAACATGTGCATGATATGTATCATGGCATTATAGTAAAATTAATAAGTGAAATCAATGCATGATATGAATCATGGAACCATAGTAACAAGCAATGAACATACAAGTGATGCCACACAATTTGCATATAATGTCACACATAAGACCCAAAAGACACATATGATGGACATGTGAATGTCACATAAACACATAGGGACAAATTCCACATGTGAATGTTATGATGATGCCATAAAATTAATAACATGTATATGTATCACACACAAGGCTAAGGGCCACACACAATAAGTAAGCAATTCTTAACTTAATGTTTTTTTTTCTAAATTATTGGTGTTTAACAGGTCCCCTACCCATATAAAAAAGAATCCCAAGAAATAAAAAGGCATATGACATTAAAAACCATCAAGGCATAGGACCAACCAACTCCAAACAAACCAAACTACCAAAAAGTATTTTTATAAAAATACTTCAAATTCACATTGATAAACCAAATTAATGATAAATAAAAAATTAATACAAATTAAGTCTCACCCTATTTCACTTTGTTGTGGGAGTTAAGTGTCCTAAAAGGGGAACTAGAGATTAGATGACCCTTTTTCTTACTTATTATAACTCTAAAAACTTCTTTATTACTCAAAGTACCTGAATTTGTATCTAGATAAATAGACCTATCTACTGGTGAGCCTCTATAGGTCTACTTTTTTACTTTTAGATTTCACAAAATGATTTTCACCTAAACCAGTAATCTTATAAACTAATGGTGGATTCACAAGAAAAGGAACACTCAAATTAACATTCATCCCATATGCATTCCCTGAGACTTTTCTAATAGTAAATGAAGGAGAAGAAAAAGGATGAATTGATAGATAATCCTCCTTAGCATCCTTCCACCATGATGAATCCACTTTATGCTTAGAGCTAGGGTAGGAAGGAGCCAAATGACTAGTTTTGAAACATTTTTAGCATCTGAAAGGTAACCCTTCATAATCAAGGTTTTGAATCTAATAGAGACTATTGAGCTTTAACTCAATGACTTCTAGGAGATTATGATAAATATCCAAACAAACAAGAATTATGGCAAAGGCAATTCATGAAAAAATGGATGTAGAAGCATTGATTTCCAAAAAATCTCCTAGGGTTCCACCAATGGCCAAAAAAAAAAAATCTACCCAAAAATGTAAGGGTAGATATAATAATATCCCCCAAGTGGGACTAATAGTGAGGTTATCAACAAGAGGATTAAAGGAAGGTAACCAAGGTTTTAGAAATAAGAGATGATGATCCTAGCTCTAAGAATTGGCTTGAATAATCTTATTATGATCTGAAAGACTATAAAAAATAACAATAAAATACCCTATACCACAAAGATAAATTTTCATGCTATCCTTCATTAGAGGTCACCATGAATCATAAATCCATTGATGGAGAGCAGGAAGGCATGACTAAAATATATTGAATCTACAAACTAGACCTCATTTTTAATATGAATCTCACTTTACAACACCTCCTTGGGAGCCTCAGTAACAAGTATCAACCTATTTACCTGAATGGATAAAAGAGCCACCAATAGAAAACATGAGAGGAATCACCATCATCACACCACTTGCCTTGATTTTATGGATAACACTTTGCTATTGGTATAGTGTTAATTATTTAATTTAACTTATTATGTATTAGAGTAAGAATGGAAGCATAGAAAAAATGAGACTAATATACATCGATCATATATATCAATGTAATTATTATAAAATAATATATTCATTGAACACTATGTAAAGTATGATTGCATATAAAAATGTTTGTATGATATATAACTCAACATGGTAGAGAGTTTGTGGATATATACAACGTATTTAAGTATTTATGGATAATCAAGATATGCCTCCAACTTAACAAGGTTATTGGGTAAAAGATAAGCCCCACATTGAAAAACCATGTAATAGTATGCCTTGTATCACACTCACATATCTCATGAAAATCATTATGTATTAAAAATTAAAATATGTTATCTATTTAACATGAAATGAATAACATATGTAAAAAATAAAACTAACAACATTTTAAAATGCTTGTAAAACCCGATTTTTGAATTTTTGAAAATATTTTTATTTTTTTGAATCTAAGTGAATCCTAATAGCATATCAAAGACCCATGTGCTTGGTATAACTAAGAAATAGGTGGGTATTATGAGAGGTCCCACTTGTCAAGGTAGAACTATATGTCCAAGAGTATCATTTATATGACCATCAAATGCTTTAAAAACTCTTGAAGTATCATGTAAATATTGTTCTTTATAACCAAGAGAGAGAGTGGAGTGTTATTATGTAAGAATTTTTTATTTATCCATTATATATCATAACACTATGTATGGATTTCTTGTGAATATATGTTCAAATAAAGAGTGCATGTATATATGAATCATCATCAACAACTTCACTATAAAAAATATAATCATAGGACATGAAGCTTATTTTCTTATGATTTTACCAATGATGCCATCAAGTGGATGTCCATATGTGTAAGGAGGAGGATGATCATTATATAAATAATTTACTTTAAAATTATACTTTATATTTATTTCTTTATGATTTGGAAAAAGATTTTTGTAAATCTTGAGTTTTGAATTGTCATTTTCTTGTGTCATATCCTCTTCATTAAGTGCGCCAATATCAATAATATTCTAATCAATGGGATTTGTAATTTTTTAATTGATTTTTAAAAAAATATTTTTGGAATGCCCAATAAATTGATGGTAGTCATAATATGCATTGCTATCAAGCCTTTTAGATTATGGTTTAGACATGTCTACTTCTATTGGTGGAGGAAGAGAGATTAGATTGCATTCAAGTATCTTTTGAAATATTACATGAGGAAGTGATGGCAACCTTAAAATTTTTCTCCTTGATCGAGATTGTGATCAAATATTTTATTTTGGCCTTGAGGAAGAATTAAATATTTAATCTTATCTTCATTATTATTTTCATTGGGTTTTATATTATAAAATGGCTTGCTTTGAAACTTTAAATTTGAAATAGAAAGAGAATTTTAAGTATACTTAAATTTTTTATAGTAATAAATTTGACCTCATACTCTTTGATTGCATGACATAACTCATTGAAAATTGAACTTCTCAAACATAATTGACTCTTGAAGTGGAGATAGAAAACTTTGAGTAAAGATATCTTGGAGATCATTATCAGATATTTGGTTTGTTTTTTTTGCTAGAATAATCTTCCATATTAGAATGTCTTCATTGATTTTTCATTAGACCCTTGTTTGAGCTTTGTAATGTGAATACATGATAGTTTTTCACCAATGTTGATAGAAAATTATGTTAAAAAATGATTTTCCAAAGGATTTAAACCCTTTAGTGAATAAAGAATAAGATCATAAAACCATCTACAATCATATTCTTTGAGACTTCTTAGAAAAAGATTTGTCAAAAATATGTCATTATCTACATAGTATAGGCAAGCGGCATGGAATGCATACAAATGCTATTTAGGATAACATTTTCCTTCATATAGAGAAAGATTAAGATCCATAAATCCAAATGGTAATTGATAATATGAAATTTTAGGTGGGTTATGTTACAAATAACCTAAGTCCATGGAAAGGATAGTATGAGAAAGAGTAGTTTCAAGCTGAGGTAACATGGATTATAAGGCAAGAACTATATGCCTAAGATTATTTTTTGTAAATATAAGTGTGGGAGTATAATTATAATGAATATGCATAAGCATGGATACATTTTAAAAACCAAGTGATGTTCCCAAACCAAGGGATGAGGATATAAAGGTAACTAGAGGTGTAGAAATAGGAAAGGATGAAATAGTACAAGTGAAAACATTTGAAAGACTACCTTGGGACCTTTTGTTTTGTTCATATCTAGAAACATATAATATTGAGTCAATTTTTTTTTTAATGTTTGTAATGATATTCTATATTTTTTTCCATCAATTTCACTAGTCTTTTATTGAGTATTGAGTTCTTAAATAAGAGCCATAATGCACCCTTTAAGAGGATGAAAAAAAGGCAACGAAATATTTTTTAAAGTTGCATATTTGAGATAATGTATAACATATGCTTCCTCTTGTTCCCATGTCATTTTATATTTGACATAAGTTTTTATTTGTGATTTTTGCATTAGATAATAATAATGACATGATATACTAGTGAAATTATTGGAATGAGAAAGGCCATGAGATTAGGCCTTGCTTAATATAGTTTCTTGATTAATTTGGCATTGAATCCATGTAAAAACATAATAAATAACATGTTAAAAATTGATATAATATGTGAAAATGTATTTCATAATCCTATGTAGCATATGAAAGAAACATTCATTCATTGATCCCATTATAAATACAATACAAGCAAAAAATTAGGTGTAAAGGGTGATCAAGGCAAGGGTTTAAATGAGTATGTGGGAATTAAAATATACTTGTTCACACATAAACTATTTTTATTCCAATATTTCATAGAACTAATTACATATTCTAAACTATGCCTATAGCTCACTATCCCATCTTCAAAGGTATAGTGAGAGTAAATTTCTTGGGTGATATGATCCTCTTAGGTGAACCACAAATCAAACAAATAAAAGAGGATTATTATGGTATAAAAAGGGACCATATGAGTTTCTAATATACTTTGAGGTATGATTAAACTAAAATATATGTTTAGTATTCTATAATGGCTTTAGTATTGGGGTAGTACCCCTCGTACCACATTGTCCATAAAATAGATCACTGCTTATCCCATAATGACAGTCACTACGTATTTTTTAAAATGATTACACATAGTTTTTAAAACAAAGCAACAAGAAAATATAAATTAAAAATAAAATAATTTTTTTTAGAGATCAACAAATTTCAACCCAAAGTTGAAGAGAAATACTTTAGTGTTAGATGTTTATACGAGGTGATAAAATAATTTCATCAATATTGGATTAAGATCCAAGGTAGAAGAAGATTGAATTTTGGTGTTAGACTTATATCTAAGGTTTGAATTTATTTCTTTTAGTATTATACACAGTTTCTAAAACAAAGCAACAAGAAAATATAAATTAAAAATAAAATATTTTTTTCTTAGAGATCAACAAATTTCAACCCAAAGTTGAAGATAAATGCTTTAGTGTTAGATGTTTATACGAGGTGATAAAATAATTTCATCAATATTGGATTAACATCCAAGATAGAAGAAGATTGAATTATGGTGTTACACTTATATCTAAGTTTAAATTTTTCTTCTAGTATTAAGAATGAACATAAATTTGTAATAAATCATTAGACAAAAATCAAGTAAACAACAAACAATGTTATAAATAAAAAATTACAAGTTCGCCATAATGTTTATGTGTGTTTTAATTAGATTTAAAAATTAAATGAGATAAAACACTTAAATGATTGAATAATAATTTATATCTACAAAATATATAAAATTTAAATGTAAAATATAGTGAAATATAGAATTTGAAATGAGTTATAAATAATGCAATGTGTAAACCTAGCTTAGATATGATTTATGTTGACTATGTAGGTTGACTATTAGTGAAAAAATGACTAAAAAGATGTGTGAACTATGTCGTAATCAAAGGATTATGTTATGTGATGGGATAAATCCATGCTAGGTATGTAGGGACACACTTTAGCTCTATTTTTTTACTATGACCATGTCCTTATTAACTATATGATTTATTAATTGTGTGAGCATGTGTGTATATTAGATATGGTTGAATTATCAAATGCAAGAGTTGATTTGATGCTTGAAATACCTAAAATAAAAAAACCTTAATTCCTACACATAAACTAAATAGATATCAAATTATAAAATAGGGTAACTAGGTAAGGAGAATAGCCAAGCTATCCTAAAAACACCTCATGTAATATAAGTGCATCCGACATATCCCAAAAGTGCCTTAGGTTGATGTAGTTCTCCATCCTAGAGAGATTGTGTGAATAATGATATTGGTTATATGAATTCAAATGGATAGATTGATTTTAATTATTGAAAATAAATGCCCTTGACCTAAAATAAAATAACTTAAAACTTGGCCTTTGACTCTTAGAATAATTCAAAATTTAAATTGGAAATATTAGTTCCTTTTTGCTCAATGTGTAGTAGAAGTATCAAGCGATTTATATATATATTTAGATAGGCATTTATGTGTTTATATAGAGTAATGTTTTTAATATTTACATTAACCAAACTCACTAAAATTTTGGGAGAGATAATATGAAATGTCTTGAATTTGAAAACTTATCTTTAGAGCATGAAGGATAAGGCCACACTAGTGGACAAGGATAGGCTATGACCTTCTTTATCAAGCATGATATTGTTCCAAAAGGACACAAACATGTGTGATTTGGATGACAAGATTCTATAATTTGAATAGGAATGATTGAGTTATTTATTAATTATTTCCAAGTTAGTGATTAGAAAAGTGAAGCCTCTCATAAAGATGACAAGTTAACATAATGGTGAGTAGACAAAATAAGGTAAGGATGTCAAGATTAAACATTGTTAAGAACTTAATGATTAAATTTAAGTGTGTACACTTCATCTCCATGGAATATCAATGACAAAAAAATTGTGTACATGTTATCCCAAGTTTGTGTTCTACCTTAATAGACATTATATTATTAGAAGCTCTAGATTCTATGATGACTTTTTCAAGAAAAATCATTCTATAAAGAGGGATATATAGAAAAGATACAATTTATTATATTTTGGGAGGAAGAGGGTGTCAAATTATAGGAAGTGGAATAATTATGACCATAAATAATTCGTTATAAATATTATGGTTTACTGACACTATCTCCTTATATAATTTTAACTAGTTTATCGAGTTTATCAGGGTTAGGCTTAAGAAATTTAGTTTTTGTTGTTTGGATTTTTTTTTTGTTCATGTGGTCAATAATTTTTAAGTATGGTAGGAAAACTAATGATGAAACTTTATAAGAAATAACATGGGAAGAGAATGGAGAAATTATGCTATTTTCTAGTTGTTTATCTTTTGGTTGAGTGGGTAAATGCGAACCTATATTGAGGACATATTTCTTAGCAATTTTTTTTAGATTTAATTATTATTCACCTCATATTATTCATTTATTTGATCAACATATTTTAATTTATCTATTTATATCACCTTTTTCACTTCTTATTTTTTATTTTGAAATCTAGTAAAGATAGTAAAGTTATGCTATTCATTTATAAGACAACATCATCATATTCATAATATGTAAATATTTATTACAAGTATTATGTTGTAGAGACACCATTAGGCTCTTGAATTTTAGGTATAGAGGTACCCAATTCTTCTTGATCTAATTTTGTGATGGTACACATATGCATCATTATTATAATTTATATGCAATGAGAACCATCATGCACATTGGTTTTATGAAATGCACACAAATAATTATATGGTTTGGCAATAGGTGGTTCCTTGATTTTGAGTCTTTGTTATGATACTAAGATATGAGAATAATTATTTTTTTATGGAAAAAAGCTCCTTTAGGGCACATCTTGGTAGAATAAATCTTGATTAATATGTGGTAGTTTTTTATTAAGTGTTATCATATCACTGACCATATTTTAAATAAGTAGATTAGTAGAAGATTGACCTTTTCCTCGAGATGATTTTTTTTTTCTAATTACTTACCATGACAGGACTATATTTAATTTTAATGGCTTGGGATTGAGTGGTGTCCAAATATTATGGTTAGTTCCTTCACAACAAAAATATCACATATGGTGTTTATACATTGACAAATAAACACAATTTCTTATTTTTAGTCATAGAAATGGGTGTTTTGGGGATTTTGCTCAAAATTTTTGAACTTAGATAAAAAAATTATCATCAAATCACTAACTTCTTTTTGCATTTGTGCAAATTGGGCTAATATAAAATGTTTGTCCTCTACCAATTTGAATATGTTTTCAAGCATTTTTCCTCATATCCTACCAATTGGTGATGGAACCATGGGTAAGATGATATAACCTCTCAATGTGTCTTTTATGAAGGGTTTCCATGAACAACATAAATAACTCTAAGTATTTCACATGTCATAATGAATGCATCAATGTTATCATCAAGGTTTTTTTCCCATCTATAATGCATTTTTGAAAATTTTAGAAGAAGAGGAAGATCATGTTTTTATTTGACAAAGAGTTATGGCATTGGCTCAATGAAGAACACAACCAAGAAGAGCAGTTCAAAGAGTAATTCCATTTTAGTCTACTTTTCAACATCAATAAATTTCCATCCAAACTAGTAGATTGTCTTATTCTATTTATAAATACACACCAAAACCCTAACCCTATCCTCCTCTCTTATCTATATAATAACATAGAGGGCTAGTGGGTGATGATATTGTAGATGAAAGTAATTTATATACTTATAGAATTAGGCTAGTGTTCTTAGTCAAAATAGGTAGCTATGCCACTTGAATGAATGTGTTATTTCATTTTAAAGCTTTCATAGATTTATTATGGACGTATTGGTGGGAAATAATTTGTACTTGACTCATACTCATCTTGTTATTTAATTTTTGTGAACTTAGTATAACACTACTATTATTGACAACATGCAAAGTGCATTCTAAGGTATTTTTATGGTAATAATAACTATGGGATTAAGTACACATTAGAAGGAAAATTTTCAGTTTTTATTACACTTATGATGAGATAATAATAGTGTTTACCTACATAGATAGTGATTGGGTATGGGATCTAAACAGTCATAAGTCAATCACAAGATACATCTATCACCTTAAGGTAGGTCCCATGACCTGGTCTTGCAAGAAACATACTATTATTGATTTTTCTACTATGTAATTTGACTATAATGTAGTTATCATTGTTATCCATCACTCATTTTTTATTTGATGCTTTATTTTTGAGTTTGGACTTCCATAGACCCAACCAACATTGCTTTGGTGTGATAATAAGAGTTTTATCCACATTTCTTGCAACCCGTTGGATCACCAATGAAAAAATCACATTTAGATCCACATGCATTATATTCATAAACTAATATAAGAAACATTCATTGAGCTTAATTTTTTCCAAAAAAAATCATGTTGTAGATATCTTCATAAAACCCTTAATTGAGTCCTAATTTGTTCAACTCAAATAAATTTTGGAAGTAAATGAACATGTCATCAAGGGGGGATATTTTATTGATTTATCATTCATTCCCTTTATCAAATTACATCATAAGAGGATATTTTACTATTTTTAATTATGAATACACTATTATTTGGTTTAAGATGCACTTGTAATATTTATTTATAGTTCATGGGTAAACATTAATTGGTGTATACTTATCCACAACCTATTATTAGAGAATATTATCAATTAAGTAAATACTTAGTTAAATTTTGATAATAATATTTTTGTCTTATTCTATTTGTAAATATTCACCAAAACCCTAACACCAACCCTAGCCTCCTATCTTATTTATATAAAAACATAGAGGGCTAGTAGGTGAGGGTATTTTGGATGAGAGATATTTGTATAAAATTAAAATTAGGCTAGTGATCTTAATCAAAAGATGGAGGTTGCACTACTTGGATGAATATGTATTATTATTATTTTAAGAATTCATGTATTTATTATGCATGTATTATGGTTGTTTATTTTTTGGTAGCTAACAACATATTTTTAAAAGTGTCATTTGATCCAAAGGGTGATATTGAAGTACCAATGATTCCATCCAAAGGTAAGTGTGTCTATCCCTACTCACTTTAATTTATTTAATTAGTAGGTTAGATATTTCTTTGATCATTATTATTACATATTTGTTGTTTATCCTGGCTTAAAACCTAATTATACCTAATAATATGATATTATCATAGGGTTGTTAAGAATTGGAATTATCGCCTTAGATTTCATAGACCACCCACTGGTTTACCATTGCACCACTTATCTTATTATTAGTTTAGTAGTTTTAACTAGCTTGGATCTAAGTTACCCTTGTTTTTTAGTTCCTTACATATGGTATCCTTGATACACCCATTTATAATAACTATTGCAATAATCTATCTGTCTTGAACAATAATGAGAGTTATACCCCATGTCATAGGCATAGGCTTTGGAACCCTATCCTATTGACATTTTATTGTGGATCACCCTTTACTAAGTTTAAGGTTATTTTAGGACCATACCTTCTCTTCCAAGTATACACATACTCTATTGCTATGACCTTTTGTGTGTCATAGTTTATTTAAAGAAATAGGATTATTATGGTTCATCCTAGGATGTGATTGTATTTTGGTGAACCTAAAATGAATCTTATCCCACCTTTGGATAAAAAATTCTAACATTTTTCATGTTTTATTCTTAGTGTTGTCTTCACTTTGGCTTCACCATCATAGTACACTGTGTTGAACATGACATGAATATTATCCCACCTCTAGTTCAATCACCTTAAATTATATTCATATTAATCATACACTTTGGTTAATATTTTTTCCTAACTATATCAACTAACTTGATAGAGTTCTCTATGTCCAAAATTATATCAACCAACCTAATACAATTTTGTATTATTTGAAACTATATCATCAAACTTGATACTATGTTTCCCTTATACTTATATCTCATCTACATCCACATAATCAATATAATTCCATTGAGTTCTCAGCTTGATTACTACTATAGTAGCTAACCTAATACCATTTATTTTTACATGTGTGTTTCCAACTACAGTAGCCAAGTTGATACCGCTTTACTAATTTTTATATTATACCTTCTTTTTTCCCCTTGTTTTTTAATATTTTCATCATGATATATGCTCTTAGAATATTTTAATAAAATATAAATCCATTTATATTCTACATGGGTTGTTATTTCATTATTTCCTTGTCAACCATTGATGAAAACCCCTCATGGTGTAGCTTATCTCAATCTCAACCTAGATCTATTGAATATAACATGGTTCAAATTGGCCAAATTTCAGATCTAGGATATCATAATCAACATATTAATAATTTTGATTATAAAATTGTTTATACTCCAAACAATAGTGGGAGTCTTAGTAAACCCCCCCCCCAATATCTACTACATCAGCTGGGGCAACCAACACTAGTGTTTTGAACCTTCTTCCCAACATCAATGTTGAGAATCCTCTACCTAATTCTAATCAAAATGAAAATTCTCATATTGATAATTCCAAATTCATTTCATAAATGGTTCAAAAAATGGTTCTTATGTAATCTTATACTATTATTCAAATCCTTTAAATGTAAAATCATATCTTACAAAGTCTGAAAAAATATCCCCAAGTCATCATGAGTCAACCAAATCAGAATTATGGTCCTCCTCTTAGATATGCCAATGGAAACCTTATTCTTGAACCTCCATTTAAAAATAAGTTGATTTAACATATTCAAAATGATACTTTATCTCCATTCATTGTTTCTATGGATATCATAATCATTACTCCAATGATAAAGTATGACAAAACTATTGATCCTGCCTTACATCTTAGATATTTTGTTAATATCTATAAGGAATGGATTCAACCTAACACATACCACTACCAAAATTATAAATAAAACATTTTTTTTAGATTCATTATAATGGTATAATCAACTTCCTAGTCACTCCATTACAAAACTAGATGAATTAGTCAATGCTTAAGGAATTCTAACATAATGAGCTCCCTAAAAATAGCCCTAACAAATTTGTCAATGCTAATGAATCTACCCATGAATTAATCAAATAAATTAAATATTTATCACATAAATTGGACCATAATATGAGTGATGAAAATATATTCAAACTCTTTGTTACCACTCTAAAGGCCCCTCTTCAATACAAAGTTAGGATCCCATCTCCTCAAACTTTAGAAGAGGCATTTGATTAATCAAAAATATAATATTTAATTATGTCCCTATTTGAACCATCTCAAAGAATTAAAATTAATCTTTAAAAACCTCCAATAATGTAATTAATGTTATTTCTTATCAAATTAAACCTCCCCAACCAAAAATAGGATCCTCCAATCAAAACAATTTAATTTTCACCCACCCTCCCTTTATTTTTCAGTAACTTAAGAAGTTAATATCTCCCTTTAGGCCTTTTATTCATGATTTTCCCCCACCACCATGGTATGACCCAAACTATTTTTTTGGTTCTATACCAACATTAGTCACTCTCAAGAGACATTTCATTCACACAATAAATTTGCTTTGATCCTTATCTTGGGGAAAAACTTCAATCATGATATTATTACCAAAGAACATCATAAATAATACATAAAATCCTCTAAACATCAATGGAATAAATCTTAAAAGTCTCAAAAATCCCAAAAATCATCTCAAACATCTAATTCCATTACACAACACTCCAATAAATTTGTTTTTTCTATTGATGCCGACTATGATCCTTATTATATTAAATATCAATATGTGAATGAGAACAAGGTTAACTATTGTCATAATACTACTCACAAAGATCATGTTAGAAATATTAAAATTATTACATTCATGAAATTATTCTTAAGGATACTACTACTACTATGACTCATACTTCTCTTTATTCTTTTCCACCTAGTGATGAGTCTACTCCATAACTAGAGCCTCAACCTAGCATGTCAAATCCCTTTACTACCTTACCTCCTAAAGTCAAACCTCCAAATAAACCTAATTATAATTATGTTTATAATCCAAAATCATAATTTAACTTCATTTATGATCTAAAATCCATGTCTTGTAATATTCCTTTAATGGAACCCATGAGGACATCACCATATCAACAAAAATTTATCATTTAGTAATTATAAGACAAAGGAATCCCCATCAAGTGGAACTAAACCATCTCAACCTTTAAAATTTATTTTACCTATATAATTTAATTAAATTAAATCCAAATCTAATATTCATGCTTATAAGAAACTTTCCATGTAGCTTTCCAAGCATTATGTTGATGCAAGAGCATTCGAGGGTTCATGCATAATTGCATCAAACAAAAATAGAGTGGCTTGTGTTAATGTATTCTTATTTGCATGTTTTTATTTTTTTGTATGATTAATATGATCCAAGGGAATATAATTACTCCTAAACTTTATTTAAATAAATAACATTATATAAGGATATTTCTTAAATAGCTATATGGTTATAAATAAATTGTTTAAGTCTCTCTACCATCATATAATTCGGGATGTCATTACATGCATTGAAGTAATAAAATAGGTTTACCTTTACATAAACCCAAATATTATTTCATATTTTTATTCCTCTAAAAAAAATTAAAAATTTAAAAATATATATATCATCTCAATTTAACTCTGTATGCAAAAATTACAGCCTCCAGGAGTTGGAAATTTTTCACAATGACAAAATCACATGTCTGCATTTAGTGGTAATTTCAAAAGTATCAGTGGATATTTTTAAAATATTAGCTTTGCCTATAAATGGTGTATTTTTTTCAAATTCATAGCGGTTTTTCATATATAAAGAGGTGGTTTTGACACACATTGAGTTAAAACAAAAGTAACATCCTAGAATAAAAAATGGTTAAACCTAAGTATTTATAAGGCATAAAGGAAGGTGAAGAGACATGGTAAGAGGTAGAGGAATGTCAATAAATATTTTAAATTGGATAAAGGAGTAAATTTTTAAGGGATAAATATAAATAGTTTAACTCTAAGAAGAGAGAAGGGAGAGTGTGATAGTAACCTATCTAGGAGAGACTATGTATGCATGTTATTCTTCATGTTTATATTTCAATAATCTTGTATAGGCATGTGTGAGAGTGTGAGTGAGAGAGTGATTTAAATATTTTTAATATTTTATGACTTAAATAAATAAAGTGTGTTGAATAAATTATGTCAAATTTAAGTAAGAGTGTGCTCAAGTATGTCCACAGGGGATTTTGAGTGTCTATCCATGCATCACATAAGTAAAGGTAATCCTTAAGTGAACCCACTCTTTTTTGATTTAACCATTTAGTATCAGAGAAAGGTTTATCCCTTATATGTTGATTTTTTTAGGATATTTTATGAGTTAATTTTAGGATATGTATGATAAGCTACTTTTTTTAGTTTCAAGTCATGAAATAGAAGTTTTCATAGGTGAGAGGATAAGTTTGTTTCAAATGTGAGAGAAGTTCTAAAAGTGTAGATGAACTGAGAGAGAATATATTTTGAGTCTATTTCAGGTTGTGAAAGAGAATCCTAATTTTTAAGAGGATATGGTACACAAATGAAGAATAACACTATAGGTAGAAGACTTGGATGAAATGTTGAAGGGATTTCAAGATATATTGGACATGATGGAATATTCAAAAAGTGAAGATGTTGCAGCTATAAGTGAATAATAATAAATGTTGGAGATGTTGTTATCCCTAAAATAAAATCTATATATCTTGGAGAAAGGATCATACAGAAGATAAAATATAACAAAATACGTCAAGATGAAGGAAAGATGTAAGCCCACTATTAATATTTATTTTTTGTGGTAAAGAGATCCCAAATGAGCTCATGAATTGGATAGTATATTTAGATATATTATTTAAAAAGGATAATATTGAAGACCAAATGATGGTAAGGATTAATAATAAGAGACTATATGGAGTTGAAACTAATTTAGGGAGAGTTCTCCAATAGAGGAGATAAGGAAAAGGAAAGAAGGTGAAAAATTAGGTACATATGGTTACCAAGTTTATGGGTCATGTTGTGCACCCGATAATACAAGTAGATTGGTTAAATAAGATTCATTTGTTAGGACTTTAGAGAGAAGAGATGAAGAATATTTACAAGAAAGGCAATATGAGAGGGAATCTTCCATGTGATCATTTCAAAGTTATTCAAAGTAGTAGATGTAGATATTAAAATTGAATATCTAAAGCATTTGGGTCTTGTACATTTTATAAATATCAATTAGGGATCTACCCTTCATTTCTATACCTCCCTACTATCTAAAGGCTCACATTATCCATCTAATTATGCCTAAATTATTATATCTTTGTATTATCCATATCATTCTAATGACCTAGGTATATTGTACAACACCAAAAGCTTAAAATATGATAAATATCATTCACTATCAATTTTAGATAAATACTTATTTTCTATCCTTCTTGACACTATCAACCACAAATGGACACTACCACCAATCGTAGTGTCTAAATCCTTATCTAGCATCTAATTTCTAAAATTCATCCTAATTGAAAAATATTTTAAACCTATGGTTTGGCCTATTTGTCTCATTTAACCCTACCATGAGATATTTTCAAAAGGTGTAGTATAAATATAAGTCTAAGCCTTCTCATTCCTCATCTATAAAATACCAAGAACACACCTACCAAAACTAAATCCATTAAATACACAATGAATCTATTCTATCATATGCATATTTATTTGCATATCAAGCATAGGAATAGTCATATTACAAGTTTGAAGCATATAAAGAGAAGCCCATGAGTGATATTTGTCAAATTAGAAGATAGATCAATATATGCATCATCATATAATATATTGACTACTTTTTTATACACTTTCCCAAACATAGGGGAGAACTACATAAGTTTGAGGCCTTCCTTGGAGTATTATCTATGTAGTTAGTGCCCAATGATAGAGGGGTCTTTGGGGTTAGCTCGACACCATTATCCCACTAACCCAATTTTAGAAAACATTTTCTAAGGGTGAAGAAATAGGGTTTGAAAAATTAGAAAGGAGTGACATCCTATACCATAGATATAAATACACCAATAGAAAGGTGACATAAAACCTAGAATAGTGAAGTTGGTCAAATCTAGATTCAATCATTATTCTATATTGGATACCTGTGTCATAGTTAGACGCTAGCATCAATGATAGTGTCGATATATGATGGTAGTGTCCACAGACATAGAAGTGAAAATTTTAAAATCACACAACTAATCTAGAATAATGATCTTACATACTTTACACAAGTTTCCATATTGTAAACTAATTATGTACCATTTTTCTTATTTATCTGAGTTTTCTATGAATTGTCCTTTTATAGATTATTTATTACCCTTGTACTTTAAATACTTATATATTATTAACCCTATACCCCTAATGAAAAATCTAAGCTTAAACATTTGGTGAACCTAACCTTTGGTCTTCAAAACCTAGATTAACCTAGGTTTTTTATTTTCTAATTTGTTGTTGCTATAAGTTTTTGTTTCAAATTATTAATTTTTCATTTATAAAAAATGAAAAATGTTAATAAAAAAAAAATCAAATGGAATATAATTAATCATTAGTCAATCATCTCAATAACAAAAATAATGTTAATGGATGCATTCATGTATGTTACAAGAGATGAGATCAGTAAACATGCTAAGGCTAAGGCATCCTCACCTAGTGATGGTGAATCTTAGGTAGAAATACAACCAATTATATACCAATAAACATCCCATTGAACACTTCATCTATTCTTACATCTAGTGGGGGCATGGATTATGTGTTTACACCATTGTTCCCACCAAAAAATCCTACTATTAGTATATCCTCCATGGGAACTATTATCACTTTAATCCAATTATTGGTTTCAATGCATATATCAACTCAAACCATGGGTACATCCACTTTTGTGACTTCTCAATCTTAAAACTTTAGAAATCAAAATGTGCATTATCTTATATAAACTATAAAACTTCTAAAATTTAAGGTTACCAATGTTGAGAAAAACTTAACGAAGTCACCTTATGTTATTGATTCACAAGAGGTGTTACATAATCATCTTACATCTAAAATATATTTACATCCTTTACCAACTAGTTTTATTACACCCAAGTTCACATTTGATGATGGCAAGGTTTATGTTAAATAACATCTCTAGTATTTCTATATGGCATGCATTTATTATGCCTCCACTAATAAAATTTTGACCAAATTATTTACAAGGAGCCTGAAATACTATGATTTATGATGGTTCTATGATTTACCACTCCATTTAGTGAGAACATTCAGACTCTAGCTAATAATTTCCTAGCACATTTATTTATAAATATCATTAAAAATGTCATATGCTCAAATTGAAAACATCAAACAAGGCACTGATGAACATAGCAAGTTAAATATTGTTTGAGATATAAAATAATGTTGGATAAAATGAAAAATCCAATGGCGGATAAAGAACTACAAGACATATTCAAGAAAAGCTTACTTGTCCCATTACATGAGTACATTATTTTCATAAAGTTCAAATATTTTGATGACTTGTGCCATATTTATAGAGACTGTGAAATGAAATTTATCTATTAAACAAATATAAATATGTAACAAACACATATACTACATCTAATACCAAGTTTTATATCAAACCAAGCTATAAGGTCAAACCTACAAAACTTAAAAATGAACAAGAACAACAGTTAATGTAATGTCAAAGTAACATGATCAAATCATCTTATTCAATTCACCTAAGATAAAATTTACATCATTTCCTAAGTCTCCATTTTCTTTACTTTATAATCTTGTGGATTGTCATCTCATATCTCTCCCTCTTCCCATAGAGGTTGATATGATTTGACCTCTAACCAAAGGATATAATGCTAATGTATATTATGACTATGACCAAGTCCTTGTGCATTCTATGAATTGATGGTATACATTGAATCATAAGATATAATACCTCATTGATGACCAAAATATTAACTTAGATGATCCTCCAAAGGATTTAGTTTCATAACCTAGTGATCACCATAATCATAAAATATTTAACAATCTTTTGCAAGATCATTCTAATAAATATCTAGAAGTGGAAATGGCATAGAATGCACAACCTCTTCAATCACATTATGGGCACCCATTATATGGGATTATTGGTACATATACATGCATAATATCTCTTATATTTTAGATACCTTCTATTACATTTGATGATAATGAAATACAGGGTGATGACTTTGATATCTGTTCATTATTTATTCAAATATACCTTGAACATTAGCCTATACATAGTATTATGATATAAAATGGTGATAATGAGAAAATATGTACCATGACATTGCTTACACATTTTGGATATACACATGATGATTTATACCCTTTGACCAAAACCGTTAGAGCATTCAATGGGACATCACAACACATTATTGGTGAGATAGTTTACCTTTATAGGTTGGTCCAACACATGTGGATACCACATTTTCAACTATAATATATAATAGATTATTTTATATGGTATTGGGATTAATTTGGATATATAAACTCTACCTAGTACCTTCCATAATGCATGGGTGTATTAAATACATTCGTACCAACAGGATAGTCACAGTTCCTAGAATTCCATATGAACATATACTTGAAAAAAATAAGTTTATTTTAAGATAAATAATTATCAAACTTACTAAGGTTAATCATCCTTGAAAGGTTAAGAAACATGCAATCCCCTTTCTTAGGTGGACCATATTGAGAGGCCTTTGCACTAGAGACATAGAGTGGATTCCATGGAATCTTCATTCACTCCTACATATCATACTCAATTACCTAAAGAAACTAGACATGTTATAATTATATCTACTCTAAAAAAAACATAATGCACTAAAATATGGTTTATATGAACCCCTACCCTTATATTATATCTTCATGACCATAAAGTCCTATTACACATACTCAAGATACCACATATTCTATAGATCTAGCTATGAGACCTATGCATGCTCCTTGGTAGTACCACCAATTTCATATATCATATCCTAATCTTGTATATACCTATGAGCATCCATTGGATGGGATCATATGATATCCTTTTCCTTTCAAACATTCTAAAAATACAAAAAAAAAATTCCAAAAATTCAAAAATATAAAAATATTCAGCATTCCAAAATTTTAATAGCTCTTTGGGATCCATGTTGTTTGATTTATGTTAGTAGATATAATATAATGTCATTCTTATATAAACATATGTTTCATGCATCTTTGAGTGTGATCTAGGCATACCTAGACACATGATCTATGCACTTCCAGATGTTGGACCTCTCCTTTACACATGGCATATAGTACTTTAAGGGCATCTAACTTCTTTGATCATGATTTTTATAAGTTATATATCCTTTATGATCATTTCTACATTATCATGTTTGATCTTATATATTGATGATTACACATGTATATATACATGCTCATATATTTCATAGTGTACTTGATATGATATATTATAGAATGTTTTTTATAACACACTTATGCATGGACTAGTATAATATGCTTATGTTGGTTTTTTATTCTTCATTTATTCACATTGTCACTTCATTGATTATATTGTATTTTTTATTATTGTCTTGCTTGTGGAACATTTGAATATGTTCCTTACTTTTTGGCCCCTATGCCATTATATGTTGCTTATACATTTGAATATGTCATTCCATGTTGATTGGATATTTAAATACGTCATCACTTTCAATCTTGTGGCATTTGAACATGCCCCTTGTATGAGTTCTACATGGGCCATTCATTTTCATTACATTGAGTTTTCTTGTGTGTGTGTTTCTTATTGTTTATTGAGCTTGTATTGTTACTCTCTTAGCATTTACATGATTTATATCATGCATCTTAGAAATTGATATGATCACATATTGAGAGCCTACTTGATATATCTACTTATACATGTTATCCTTATATGCTACATGATTCATAAATACCTTATATAACTACCTTAACCTTTTAAGGTAAGTTACCTATCGTTTTGTGTTTTGCCACAACCAACAAAAAAAAAGTAGAGGGAGATTTGAATAACCTCTAAATCTCTCAAAATGATATGTACAAGACCTTTTGAAGGTTTTTTCTACTAGTTCCTGGTGTACTATACAAGACTAGTTATCCAATATAAACTATTCATAAGGGGCTTGTTTTAAAAATTGAGATTCAGGGAGTTCTACCAACTTTAGCCATTATATAGGAGGTGCACAATTTTATATATCTCCTTACAAAGGAGATTTTTAATAGTAATGCTTGCATAAATAAGCCTTAAATTAAATCCAATATTTTTATATTTACAAGACCTAAAAAGATATGTTTTATATTGTTTTCTCATTGCTTTTATTCCATAATGTTATAATGGTAATGAAAAAGACTTGAAATTAAGATAAGCATGTAGATTTAGATTGTATTCATTGATACCCAAATCTAAACTAGAAAAATCTGAAAATACTACAAAATAAAAGAGGTAAAATGAGAGAAAAAAATCATGATTCCATGAAGGTTAAGGTGAAGTGTTTGAATGAGCAAATCTCATTAAACCAATCCTTAGCTGAGCCAAACCTAACACAAATAAAACTAGAAGGATGGTGCGAAATTCTAAGGGGAAGTTGACTTGGAGAAGGAAAGAACATAAACACCATAAGACATGCACATAAATTGACCACCAAGCTCCACCATACTCAAAATATCAAGGCGTGTTGATCAATTAATAATAATTAAGATTTATAGTAGTCATTCAATTACAAGCCTTACTATCATAACCAGTAGGATTGAAAAAATGGAGAGATTAATCTAGAAAATCTATAAAAATCTAAAATGCCAGGGATCATTATGTTTATATTACAACTCATAATAAGCCAACCTTTATTACATTGATTTCTTGATCATTTACATCTAATCCCAGTCCAAGATTTAAATTCATTCCACTAATGGGGTAGATATAGAATTCAATCATGACTCAAGAAGGTGGTTGATAATCCCTGACAAATCTACCTACTAATCCATGCCCATTTAATTTTAGTAGATCCTAATGTTATTTTAAAACTAAATTATTGTCCTATAAGATCCATATGATCTGATCCCCATGCCATTATGGCATGTGGTCTCCCATTATCCACAATCAAATTTCACTGCATTGCATATTTATTCTTATTTAATTGTATTAAATTCTACCTTCTATGTTCATTTCTATTCTTGGTAGATTCCACTATTTATTTCTTAGGATTGATGGCCTTGATGGGATAGGCAACTGTCAAATTTGGACTCACAAATTCATGTATTCATCAAGATACGTGTGGTGATTTCCTTGTCATTCCTCAACTTTCCTTATTTTTTTCCATAGGCTCCTATATGTTCCACCATCCTAGGGCTCCTAACAAGTTGAGACTTCAGAACTACTTCACTATTATGTTTATTAGTGATCAAATTATGCAAGATATCAATCTGGTAGATCAATGGTTGGTGACCTTATGACATTATTTCATCATCCCTAGGTCATCAACCCTTGATATGTAGCCACATGGAAATATCTCATGTCTTCAAGATTTAGATGTTACCTTTGTTTCCTCTGCTAACTATCAGCTCCTGCCAACCATAAATCTAAGAGATATAATGCTTGGTAGACATTAGAGGCTATCTATTCCCTTTGGTTTCCCCATGATTATTTTAGATGACATGATCTTGGGTACTCAGGGTCTTCAAGGCTTAGACCTTCTTTAATCTTTCCCCTAACACTCTGACCTCTCTGATTATGCCACATGGCATAATCATGGATTCCAGGGGCCTTAAAAACACTTAAACACATTTTTAAAGAACTTTTATTTGGTTATAAATTCCTTGGATGGTTGACATGTGGAGGTTCTATGTTGAATCATTATAACTTGTGCATTGTAAATAACATGATTGAGTCAAAAACCATTGAGAGAAAGCACATGACAGAAAAGATGATAAAAAATATGATAATTAAACAATGATTTTGAACTATAACTTGAAACATTCACATATACATAAATATTCAAGTAAATAATTCATTCAAAATTTAAATATTCAATAGATTAAGGTGAAGATCATGAATTTGACCTAGAATCTAAAGCTAGAAAAAGACACATTATTCAATTGATTTTGACATTTTTAACATTTGATATGGCCATCAAATTTAAGCTAATGATAACTACCATGTGACAAGATTTCATTGGTTTAAAAACCTAATATTTATGGTATATTTACATGCACACACCCATAAAATTTATGGTAGGTCTGATGATGTCATTAGGTCCACATGGATGGCCCTCATTCATTGATATGTGGCCTCTAGTTCAATAGATGATGCCACATGGAATCATCTTAGGTTCTTAAGTTCTATAGGATAGAATTCAATCATGCCATGTGAAATTATCATGAGGCCTTTGGGTTATCACTATGGTACAAGCTCTCCTTTGATCC
Organism: Torreya grandis; assembly: GCA_037957365.1. NCBI lineage: Eukaryota > Viridiplantae > Streptophyta > Pinopsida > Cupressales > Taxaceae > Torreya > Torreya grandis. The sequence goes on along the minus strand of JARHVA010003217.1, from coordinate 1,376,335 downwards.
TTGGACTCGTAATATCATGCCACATGGCATGATCTCAAGCCTTCAAGTCTTAGAGATGTCTTGGTCTTAAAATTTTCTCTGAGCCTTAAGATATCAAGATCATTCCATGTGGCATGATCTTAGGTATTCAATACTCAAAGAGATCTTGGTCTTTAGCTTTCCTCTGATAAGGATCAACCAAAGCCATTGATCCAAATATTGAATGGTGGGTTTGTAGTTAGGAGATCTTTAGATTTGGTTGAATACATAGATTGATTTTGATCTTCTATGATAGTGATATCTATCACCATCTCAAGGAATCAAGGGTAGGGGAAACTCAAATACTTAGTCATATTTGGATGAATTAGTTCCTAGTTGAATATGATGGAGACATGTGTCCTCATCACATGAACCCAGGAAAACTTTGAAATTCATAATATTCCAATAAAATGACTAAGGAAATAATGAGAAAGAAAAATATCAAGTAAAATTCAATAAAAAAATACCATGGGGAAGAAATAAATGGCTTGTTTTATTTGACACTACAAATATTTCTCTGAAAAGGTAAAGACAAATATCTAACATTAAGCATTAACTCAGATTTTTTAGACTTGCATGAATGGTGGCTTGAATAAGCCCAAATTTAAATTAAATGTAAATCTAGAAAGATAATTTCTCTTTTTAAGGTTGAATTTCACCACCTTAAAGGCATTAAAACATGAATTAGCAATGAATCGACCAAGCATAAAATAAATAAAGGGGAAATCTAAATATTTTAAAATGTAAATATCCCCAACTCAGCTATAAATATACAAGGTGAATCAAATAACTTATCAAACAAGAGAAGACTAAATTCCATATCAAAAAGAGATTCCATGATTTCAATGGTGTAATTAGGGTGTGTTGTGCAAGAAACAAAAAATGGTGACTTTGTTGGAACATAGTCTTAAGTATGTTAATAATCCAGGATCTTAGTCTTGGCATCCAAACAATAAGCATTACTTGCAAAAAGTTAGTCCAAACAAAATAAAAACATGAAGGCAAAAAATTATACTTCAACATGCAACATATTAAGTTCCATTACTATCCAAAGACCATCGGTATGTGTTAAAGTGATTAATTCTACTATAATTTTTGAATTCACACACAAACATTCATATTTGCTTAGGCAACCATAACTTTTGAGAGAGAAAGGTATTATAATTTACCTTGTGGGGAGTGGCATTGGCATTAATTTACTTCTAGATAGGCATATATAATCCTAACAAAGATACTTCTAGTTCCATTAAAGGCCTTTCTCCACTACCAACCAATCCAAAAACTCTATGATGGAGTTGCCTAAATCACCCTTTCGAAGAAAACTCAATATTTTGAATTTGAATTCAATTTCCTTTTAAATTTTATTTATTTTTTAAAAATATTTGTAAGTTTAATCCATTATGGGTTAGAACTAAGCCATGGGTAAAAGGAGACTCATAAATCTAATGAGAACCTAAGACTAGTCTAAAATTATTTTGGTGATTTATCATCTTATATCTATTATATTAAGTGAATTTGATGGCTTTGAGATAAGAAAATACCATCTCTAAATACACATGTTCCATTTGGAATCATAGGCCTTAAAAATTCTAAAAATGCACAAAAATCATAGTAATTCATGCAAGCATTCAAGCTATACTTTTCATATTTTAAGCTCTAAGAGTACCATCCATATTACCTATACAACAAGCCTTAATTCATCATTCATTTTTTAACATGAGAACCCTTAGGTCAAAATAGACGATGTGGTCTAAAAAGGAACAACAATGAAACTAGACTAACAAGGAGAATGTAGAGTAAACAAGCGGAAAGGAAATGAAAGTAAATAGAAAATAAGATAGGAGAGGAAAAAACATTTACAAGAACATCCAAGATAATTCAAGCCTAGAAATAGTGCTTGAGGAATTGTCCATTGACAAGTAATGGAACATCCTCACCAATTAAAAATATTAGGCAAAAGGCATTATCACCCATGATTTTAGAGATTTGATATGGACCTAGCCATAAGGCATCAAATTTTATGTGTCTTCCCTTCATTTCATGAGCCTTGTCCCAAATAAGGACTAGATTAGAGATTTAGAAGGCTTTCTTTCTAGACCATTTGTCAAATTAGCATTTGATAATCTCTTAATGCTTGCTAAAGTGTATCAATGTAGCATTATGTTTTTATTCAAGTCATGTATGATTCAAGAGGTGAACTTCTATTTTATTATCATTTTGTAAGTAGTAATTCATAAACTATAAGGTGTGGATTTTCAATTGCATAGGGAAGATGAGATCTAGGCCATATACTAGATGGTATAGTGAATTACCTAGACAAAATTTTATCCTGGTTCTATCAGAACTTAATGTAAATTTTAACATGTTATTCCATTCCCTAGGATTTTTTTCCAAAATTATCTTAATGACATCATATATATTATTATTTGTGGACTCAACAATCCCATTACATTATGGATAATAATTTGAAGAGTAATTAAGGATTACTTAGTTGTTATAGGCCCATTTAATGAATTAAAATTAAGAGAAATCATGACCATTATCACATACCATAATAAATGGCATGCTAAACCTATTTAAATGCATTCTTAAATGAATTTGATCACTATATTAGTTGTGCAAATTTATAAATCATGTACTTTGGCCTAGTGTTTACAAGAATCATTTGATGTGAGGATGAATTCATTTATAGTAGAATAATTTATATTAATGGCTCCCACAAAGTCTAATACCCATTTGGTGAATGGTCTGACCTTGATAATAGGCTATAAGGGTATGGATAAAGTGTTTTCTATGTGTGTTATAACTTGTAAAATGTGGTAGTTCATGACATGGGCATGAGAGTCTTTAAGGACGTGAGGTCAATAATATCCTACCCTTAGTGTTTGGTGGGATGTGGTACTTCCTAAACCATGTCTAGTTTCATAATTTCCATGGAAATTTCTACGTACTTCAACATCTTCCTCTTTATTCAGGCATCTTCAATATATGCCTTCATGGTTCTTTTTATATAACATGCATGATTAAATCATGAAGTTATTACTCTTTAGTTGTAGTGTTATCATTCGTGTAGAATCTAGGTGGCATGGAAACTCATTATTCAATAAGTAAAAGACAATGTATTGGTACCAATAATCTATCAAATTATTATGCATTGAAGACTGCTAACAAATGATCTAGGGGCCCACTTCAACCATAGATTTACTGAGTACCTAACCTCTAACAATTTTAATAAGTTAGAGCTATAGGTCAAATTCATGCATAATATTTATCCACTTGCCACATATTTAACCTAATTTATCTTGCATTATCATAGCCTTCATGGATGGATTAGGCACTATAGTAAACACCTTGTTGTGTAAAATGTAGTGTCTAGAATTTTCAATTGCCTTGATCAAATCAAAGTCTTGTTTAGCTATCATTGAATACCTAAGTTTAGTTTTTATCAGAGGGGATATCATAAATGACACAAGCCTCTTGTCTCCCTCTACTTTATTCTAAATTAAAACAACTACACTTGATTTTCCTGAAGAAAAAGAGTAGATTTAGAAGGGTTGTGTGTAATCTAAGATGATTATTATTACTATGTTTATATGTGATGAGCCTCCTACAGCAGATTAACTCCTTCAATAGATTTAATCAAAATATGAAAAAATAAAATAGCTCTTACCAATAATAGAAACACAAAAAGCTTCTATTGATTGCAAGCCACTTCGAGGGGGCAACCTCCATTGAGCAAGCTCAATACAATGAATTCATGGATGCCTTCATTGGGCCTCAACACTTACTTATCTACTAACTCTATTCTAACAACTACTATTTCCCTTGTATGTGGGAAAATTCAAATATGCTCTAAGGGATGACTTACAAAGCATATGCATCCATAGCAATTATTACACTAATACTACAAAGGGAAGGGTAATCATAGGTTCCTAACATCCCCTCCCTCTTAGAAAAAGCTTTACCCTCAAAGCTTCAAATGTGGGAATTTTTGTTGAATCTGGAAGAGTGGTTTCCATGTTGCATCTTCTGGTTACATGCCATGCCATTAGATTAAGACCTTTGTGATGGAGCAGGATCGAAGTTGGCAAGTGCACCTATCTAAGATTGCTTCTAGCTTGAGAAGGATGGAGCCTTCATTATCAAGTGCTAGTAAAACTATCTGCACTCAGATGTTAGATCCAAGAACTTGTTTCAAACATGAGACATGAAAGACGGGATGAACATAGGAGGAAAGTGAAAGCTCTAACTTGTAAGCAACTAACCCAATATTTTGGAGAACCTTATATGGCCCATAAAACTTTGGAGCAAGCTTTTGGCACCCTTTTAGTTTCAGTGATGATTGCTTGTATATCTGCAGATGAAGAAAGACCATATCACCAATTTGAAAGGTACACTTTGAGTGGTGTTGATCAACCTACTGCTTCATTCGATTTTGTGCCATGTGGAGATTGTCCCACAAGGTGCAGAGAATCTGATCCCAATTTTGGAGAGTATTGTCAACTGCCTAAACTGGTGAGCTACCAGGATTATATGGAAGAAGTGGTGGTGGTGCTTGACCATAAACTGATTCATAGGGAGTCATTTTGGTGGAAGTGTGTTATGAGGTATTGTACCACCATTCAGCTAGGGGAAGCCACTTGGCCCATTGATGTTGTTGTTCTAAAGAAAATCAATGAAGGAAGGTTTCCAAGCATTTGTTGACTATTTATGTCTGGCCATCTATTTGTGGGTGGTACCCAGAGCTCATTCTCAACTATGTGCCTGTGCAACGAAATAGTTCCATCTAAAAATGGCTAGTGAAAGTGGCATCACGATTTGAGACAATTAAAGAATAAATGCCATGAAGACGGAAGATCTGATCCAAGAAAACCTATGTGACTATGGAGCCTGTGTATGGGTGGTTGAGTGCACAAAAATGACTATATTTGGAAAAGCGATTGACTACGACTAGGATTACTATCTTTCCCCTAGATTTAGGGAGGACCTTAATGAAATCCATGGAAATATCTGTCCAGATCCTAGTAAGAATGGGCAAAGGCTCGAGTAAATTGGGAGTCAATGTGGTTTCACCTTTGTTTCATTGGCAGGTATCACATTCAGCCACCATCTGTTTAATTTCAGCTTTCATGCCTTTCTAAAAGAAGCGTCGACGTGCCTGCTCATAGGTTTTGAGAAATCTTGAGTGCCCTACAAAGGGGAAAGCATGGATTTCATAGAAGATAGCCTGATGCAAGTCTAGACTTTGGGAAAGCACCAGACGACCCTTGTATCGTAGAGAAACACCATCCCATGAATAATGCGATACTGCAGAGGGGTTAGTGGCCAATTGATGAATGAGGTGGCATAAGGAGGGATCATTTTCATACCCTTGTTGGATAGATTCCAACCATTTTAGAATGGGCATGGAGATGGTAGAGAGGGAAGGCTGGTCCTTGAAGGTTCTTGAGAGAGCATCAACCACAACAATGTGTTTTCCCTTCTTATAGGTGATCTCATAATTGTAACCCATGAGTTTGCTAACCCACTTCTACTGAGCTAGGGATGAGACCCACTGTTCCAAGAAATATTTCAAACTCTAATGATCAGTTTTGATGCAAAAATGGTTTCCTAGTAAGTAGGGTCTCCATTTTTGTACTGCATGTAAAATTGCCATCATTTCCTTTTCATATGTAGACAAGGCTAAATTGTGGCCAGAAAGGGCTTTGCTAGTGAAGGCAATTGGTCAGCCCTCTTGGAGAAGAACAACACCCAAGTGAATACCACTGGCATCACTTTTGATGGTGAAATTTTTGGTGAAGTCTGGTAGTGCCAAAACTAGTGTGCTACACATATCCTGTTTGAGTTGGACAAATGTTTGATCAGTGGTTGCACCCTAGGTGAAAGCATCCTTATTCAATAAGTAAAAGGAGACGTGATCTTTCCATAATATTTGATGAACTTGTGATAGTATCCTATTGGGCCTAAGAAACCATGAAGGCTCTTGAGGGTGGTTGGTTGAGGCCAATTCTACATAGCACTAATTTTTTCTAGGTCCACACGAACCCCATTGGCTGAAACAATGTGCCCCAGATAGCGATTTCCTCTTGACCGAATGAACATTTGTATTGCTTGGCACATAATTGATTGTCTATTAATAGTTGTAATGCCTTATCAATATGTTTTAGATGCTTGGCCCATGTCTGGCTATAGATCAAAGTGTCATCAAAGAAAACTAAAATAAATTGATAGAGAAAAGGCTGAAAGATTTTATTCATGAGTGCTTGAAAAGTGGAAGGAGCATTTATAAGGCTAAATGGCATGACAAGAAACTCATAGTGACCTTCATGTGTATGAAAGGCTGTCTTGGGAATGTCATTAAGATGTACTTGAATTTGATGATAGCCAGAATGCAGATCCAACTTGGAGAATAATTTGGCCCCATGGAGCTCATCAAGAAGCTCATCAATGACAGGAATTGGGAACTTATTTTTGATAGTGAGGTGGTTAAGGGCTACGAAGTCAATGCAAAGGTGCCATGACCCATCTTTTTTATGGAAAAGAAGCACTGGGGAAGAATATGGGCTACTGTTGGGGCAAATAACTCCAGACTTGAGGAGTTCCCAGACTAAGTTCTTAATTTCAGTCTTTTGCTGATGGGGGTAATGGTATGGCTAGATGTTGGGTGGGATGCTTCCTGGAAGGAGAGGAATGTGGTGATCTTTAAGGAGTGAAGGAGGCAAACCTACTAGTTCTAAAAAATGGTTGCATGCTTGTTGAGTATGGCTTGTAAATTTGTAGGGTGGTTAGTGGTTGCGGGGGGCTGGAGTTGAATGGAATGCAGCTGTGCAATGACCCCATATGAGCCTTTCATCAAAAAAATTTCAATGTGATGAGAACTAATGATGCTAGTAGATCCTGGTAATAATCCTTTTAAGGTGTGCTTCTAACCATTATCTATGAACTGCATCTAAAGCTCAGAGAAGTCCCATAAAATAGGTCCTAATGTACGAAGCCACTGTGCCCCTAAAACCACATCACACCCTCCTAAAGGTAGGGCAAACATATTAGAGTGAAAATTATAATCGCCAATTGCAATACGCACATTTTGACACTTCCCTTTACATGGCAATGTGCCCCCATTAGCAATCATGACTTCAAAGCTAGAACAAGGATATATAAAGTAGTCAGTCGTCTTAGCAATACGAGGATCAATGAAATTGTGAGTACTGCCCGAGTCAACAAGGATTGTGAGAGGGATCTTTTTAAAGCACCCTTTGACCTTCATGGTTTGGGGAGTGGTGACACCTACTAGTGCATGCACTGCGATCTTAGGTTGAGTCTCTTGAACTGCTGGGTCCTCTTCAGTGCTGGGTTCTTCTTGAGCATCTTGAAATTTTAGAATATCAAGCTTGTTGTCCTGATCTGGTGGTGACTGCACATCTAGCAAGCAAATTTTTTATTGAATGCACGTGTGACCCTTAACCCATTTGTCATCATAGTTGTAACATAATCCTTTCTCTTTGTGAGCCCACATCTCTACCTCAGCTAGGTGCTTGATTGGTGTGGTTATGGTTGTCTACTAATTCACTATGTTCTTTGCTAGTAAAAAGGTGGGAGGTCAACACTATGTGGAGAGTTTATCTTCTGCTAACTTAGCCAGATCCAAAGCATCCATCATATTTTTAGGTTGAAACATTTTTACCTCCAAGTGGATCAGCCCTCTAAGGACACTAACAAAGCAACTTTTGAAGAAGTCATCTGACAACCCTTCAATGTGATTAGTGAGTTTTTCAAATTCAATTTGATATTCATGAATAGTACCTATTTGATAGAGTTTGGTGAGATCTCCTGTGAAATCCTCAAATGCTGAGGGACCAAACCTGTCCAAAATTAAGGATGCAAAATTTGACCAATCGGGTTCATCATTTGTCTTGAGATACCAATGGTACCACTGAAGTGCTTCTTGTTCTAGATGAAAGGAAGTAATTGGGACTTTGTTTGAAAAATAATTATTGTGGAGGTTGAAGAATTGTTTAACTCGATATATCCATCATGTAGGATCTATACCATTGAATCGTGGAAGTCTAGCTTAGGTCCACAAGAGAAGTTGGAAGCAAAGGAGTGATACTCTGAAGAAGACTCCTCCTTCTGCACTCTATTGAGCAAGATGTTATTCTATTGATTCAAGCCACACATCATATCGGTTAACTCTGTAACCTAAGATTTCAATGTGGCAATTTTGTCCTCCATGATTTTTGTGCTTGCACGAGTGGTGACCATAACCAATTGTTAATAGCTGGGGACTCTTTTTTTTTTGCGGGGTCCTTTTTTTTTTGCATCTATTTTTTTTTAACTGCTGCTTTAGAAATGGATTGTCTACAACTATGTGGTTGGAAATATCCTCAACTGTGGATATGCTATTGTTTGCTCTCTGAACTTGATAATTTGGATATGGATCCCAGGTTTGTTTGGCTGCCTAAAGGATTTTTAAATTCTCTCTGGCCACCAAAGCTATTTGATTGAGTACCACTCTCCATAAATTTTTGGCCATGGGTTTACCCCTTAATGAAAGCTTTTGGTTTACCTCACGGGTGGGAACTAGTCAATCAGGATGGGGCCATTGCCCTTTTTGCTAGCAGGTCCTCTCAATGGGCCAGCTACTTCGGGATTCCTGTGGTACTCCTCACAATGATTTTTAGGGCTTATGCCCAAGCACTTCCCATAGTTAAGCAGATAGGTATTTACCCAATCTAAAATGATGAAACCTATAATGAAAAAAAAATTCTTGCCAGAAATGGTGCAGCTCCTAGAGAGCCCTGCTTCAAAAAAAAATTTGCTCCAAATCTACCCACAAAGCCAAGAAAGCGCTCTGATACCAGATGTGATGAACCTCCTACAACAGATTAACTCCTTTAACAGATTTAATCAAAATATGTGAAAATAAAATAACTCTTACTAATAACAGAAACACATAAAGCTTTTATTGATCACAAGCCACTTTGAGGGGGCAACCTCCTTTGAGTAAGCTCAATACAATGAATTCGGGGATGCCTTCATTGGGCCTCAAAAATTCCTTATATACTAAATCTATTCTAACAACTACTACTTCCCTTGTATGTGGGACAATTCAAAAATACTCTAAGAGATTACTTATAAAGCCTATGCGTCCATAGCAATTATTACAGTAATACTGCAAAGAGAAGGGCAAGGCACAGGTTCCTAACATTATAATTTTATCCTTAATTTGATAAAAATATTATTGTGCCTTAGTTTTCTAATTGATCTTTATGTACTTATTCAACATGCTATTTAGTGACCTGAATATCTCTATAAATATTGAAATAAACTTTCTCAATTTTACCAAAGAAAGATTTCAACCCCTTACTACAAGTAGGTAATAGGATATTCAGAATCACCTCTTATATATCTAGGTTGATGGATATGCCTTTTTTATAAGTAATATGGCCCATTAGCTTTACCTTAATCACCTTCAATATACATTTCTTAGGATTTAATAAAGTCCCATGGTATTTTCACCTCTGTAACACCATCCTCAAATATTTTATGTGGCCTCCTTTATTCTTTGAAACTATAGTTAGATCACTCATGTAATGTATACATTTTATGATTATATATTTTAATGTTATGTCCATCTCTCTTTGGAAGATGGCACCTATATTGATTAGCCTGAATGGCATCCTTTTGTATGTGAATGTTCCCCACTTTATTTTGAATGTTGTTTTGATTTGATCCTCATAGTTGACCACTACTTGGTTATAACTTGAATAGCCATCAAGGAATGGCATCATTTGAAAACAATTCACTATATACAAAATTTCATCCAGTGAAGGCAGCAGGTAATTATCCTTTTTTTCTAAGGCCTTGTTTAAGTTTAAAAAGTTTACACAAAGGTGTATCTCTCCATTTTTCCTTTTGAATGGGACCAAATTGGCCACCCATGTAGAGTGTCTTATAGGAAATATAATCCTTGTTGAGAGGATCTTATGTACTTATTTAAGGATTAATAGCTTTAGCAATGGGTTCATGGGCCTTTATCTTAGTCAACATGGATTGACCCCATGCTTGAAATGGATAGTATGCATGAGAATAGAAGTGTTAAACACTTTCAGATCTTCATATCTCCATGTAATGACATATTTTAAGTCTTTAAAAGGATTGTGTAATCCTTTATTTTTCCTTTTGATTTCATGTTGTGCCTAAAATCACATTTTTTAAATCATCGGCATTATCTAAAGTACAATGCTAATGAAGCATACATTTTATCAAGGTTGATCTTTATGGTTCTCCTTAATAATACATATCAAACAATCACTCTAATGATATAATTCCCTTCATTATATTGTTAATTTTCAAGTTTATAGTCACCTCTTGATCTATTTCACACTCTTCTTGGTTGTCTTCATCTATAATCTAGTTTGAAAACACCTCACTGTAGATAATAAATACAAGAATGTGTTGATCATCATTAAACATCTAAAATTTCCTAATGTTATCAGTAATTAAGGGAATCGATACCAAATCCATTAACAATATCCTTAATTTATAGTTGGCAATAGGTTCCAAGGTACTTATCGATGTTGTCAATACATCTACAGTGTATTTTTTCTACAAGGCAATGTTTGTATATTACATGCATCAAAGTCCTCTATAAAGTTATGGTTCACCAATTTTGGCCCACATATCAAGATTTTACTTGTATATTAAAATGGATGAGCTGAACTACTTTTTAGATGGAATGAGTGGTCCAAATATGGCATTGTGCTTATAAAGCTTTTGAAACACTTTAAATTTACTTAAGGTGCAATTTGTTGATATTTGAGGAAAAAGTTTGAAAGTAGGTTCTCATGGTGATCAATATAGTCAGGATCATGAAATGAGTTCACATGGGCCTTAATAAATCCTTTGAGCTTTTAAGGATTAAGCAAAAGCTCAAAGCACAAGTTTAAATAAACTAAGCCATCATCAGGATATCATGTAAAAAATGATGAGTTAGCTTACTTGTGTATTTTATAAGTATGCTTGGAAAGCCTCATAGAGCTGAAGGATCACATAAATCAATTTTATTGATGCCAATATTATATTATGTAAAATTCATGTCTTGATGAGATTTCTATCTCAAGATATAAGCCTTCAAAGATTATCTTATAGAATGAAACATTTGCTTAGATGTCAATTTTAAGAGACAAAAAAGAACTATTTGGATTCAAAAATCCTAAGACATTCACATAGACATCAAATACATTCATGTGGATGTAAAATTATGGGTGCATAAATGTCAAATTTAAGCCATGGCAAATAACTGTTGGGGTTCAAAAATCCTAAGACATTCATAAAAATGTCAAAGAGGTTTGTATAGATGTCAAATAATGAGTGTGTAAATGTAAAATTTGGGCCTCATGAATTAAACATTTGAGTTTAAATGGTAGGTCCCAATAAGATCAAGGGCTCACATTCAATCATGCATCGAAGATCTATGGCATGCGAGTAGCTCAATGAGTCAAAAGGGTCCTTTAAGCATATCTAATAACATGTGTTTGATCACACTAAAGGGGATCAACAATGTGAAATGGGTCAAAAGGTTAATAAGCTAAGTCAATAATCAATAGAAAATAATCAAAGGTGAGCATAAGAGATTTTTTATGAAGGTCAATGAAGCAGTTTTTTATCTAAGAAAAGCAAATACAAAGGAACGAAGCTTGAATAAGATCTAGGTTGAACCAGAACAGGCACACCAAGACTAAACATTACCTTTAGAGCTATATGGAGATAAAATAGGTCTTTTGACCTAATAAAAATAAAGGGTCAATAACTTGTTGTCAAAATGAGACCAAATCACATGGTGAGCTTCATTTGTCAATATTAATATCTATAGGAAACCACTAAAGGATATTGGCTTTTAAACTATAGAAAAGGACCTATGTTTAGATATTGAAATGGGGTAGATAGTTGACTATGAAGGATTGTCTCATCTTTCAATATGGCCCCAAATTTGATAAATAGTCATAAAAGTGGACTTGCGTATGGATATATTAAGTACATGGATACAACGACTTTGCCCTCATTATGAAGTAAGGGAAGATGGCATGGAAGATCATAATAAAGAGATCTAGGGATTATAGTAGCATAATGGAGAATTTAATTTTGTTCAGAAGCTTTGAAGATTTTTCCTCCTAGTAAGGATCATGACCCATCATCTACAAAATAAATCCCTATCTTCTAGTGTAGTTTTCTCAACTAATGAAAAGGACTTTAAGACTATCAAAGCAAATGAAGGCTATCTGGTATATGATATGTTAGTCCCGATTGGTTCAAAATTTGTGGAGCATCCATTGAAATGGGTAGCTTATTATTTTTTCTTAGATGGCATATCCCCTCTTCTCTCTTCTCCTTTTTTCTATATATCTCATTCTCTTCTCCATTTCAAGGGTTCTTATATTTTAAATTTTTGATATTTTTGGGAGACAAGGATGCTCATTGAGACTCGTGTAAAAGGGTGCTCATTTGATAAGGATAAACCATGTCAAAATATTTTAAGAACTACCTCTTGAAATAATAAGATTAACTCTTTGCCTATCTTTTGCCTTTGATTAGTGATTAGTATGTTTATGCATGATGAATTCATGAAGGAGAATCTTCCTAGTTCATTATCCTTTCGCTTGACTCTTTCAAAGTTTTAAAAAGATATTGTAGGTTTGGATAGTATTTTGTCTAAACCTCTTCTATGAAATATTTAAGCAATTATCAATATTATAAGGTTGTGTGAGCTATAGTTGTCTTATGTTGATCTAGTGTGGGTTCAACCTCATTTGAGTGTCAATTTTTTTTTGGTGCATCACCTTTTAGCCTTCTTAGGATACATTTTAACTATTATAACCCTTTTCCTTATGAAATAATTATTTTAGGTGATCATCAATAGGATGTCAGCCTTCTCCAAAGGTTTAACCCCACCAAATGTTACCCATAGCCTAAAGTTGTCCCAATATTATAGCTCAATTAGAAACGGCTTGAAGAACCCTCTCCAAGGGTGAATTTTAACAGTATAACATTTCCATGGTTGTGATACCTAGATAAATTTTTATCATTGAAATCATATTGGATTCTTACTTGCTTGAAGACCAGTTATAAATCATAAATCACCTTGATATTCTTTACTTTATTTCTCAAATAAAATTGGAGGATGTGAACTAGTGCCTCATATTCAGCCTCATTATTTGTGGAAGTAAATTATATAAAAAAATTTGGTAAATAGTACTTCTCTCTTAGGTTAATGAGTCCACTACCAACACCACACTCATTCCTTGATTTAGAGCCATCTAATTTTAGGTTCTATATATGGTTTTTAGCTATGAGTATTGGGTTCTACAAGATAGGCATTGCCATAATGTTTACTTCTTGGTTCACTTCCTCCTCTTTTATTGAGTTACCAATATATTTATCAGCTAAAAGAGACCCTTTGGATTGATTTTCAATGGGGTATATAGGAATATAAGTATCTATAATGGTCACGTTTTCATTATAAAACTATGAAATCTTTATGCACTATCTCAAATACACTTGCCATACTTTTTAATTTACTAGGACAAGAATCTATAATGGAATTATTTAAAGAGAACTGAGAAGGTCATCCTCATCTAATTAGTCTAGCTCATGAAATTATGATTTTTTATGTTGCATAGTTACCACATTAATAGATATTTTTTCATCAGTTTCTACTTCCTTTTCCAATGCATACACCCCAAGTTTTGCTTCTTCATATAGAATTTCATTAGTCCTATTGTATTATGTAATCATGTGAGTCATCTTGGTTTATCTTTCAATTCTAGTTTGGTTTGGGATACATTTCCATGGGAGCCACACATTTCAAAAGTTAGTTTTCATATAACCATTGTGCATTCTAGATCAATCTATGATCAAGAGCATGCCATATACATCTAACATATCCACCACTTATATGTCAATAAATTATTGAATTTTTAGATTTGAATCTAGATACATATATATGTTTTTCAACTCGTCCACCAATTTCACATATATATTGTCTAGGTAGATAAATTTTCTATTTTATTTCACTAGAGTTAGGCCCAATTATTTACAAATTATATATGGCATAATGTTACCTGGAGCACCCGAATCCATAAGACAATTATGTTTTTTAACCAAAATTGTGAACTATAAGTAGAAAAGGTGGAGTTTTAATTTTTTATTTGTAAATGGAAACATATGCATCAATAGTATTAGCTTGTTATTTAATTCTAAGAGGATATATATATTTTAATAATAATTCTTTTTATTAGAAATCTAAAGCAACTCATACATATTTATGTTTGCCTTTATTCTCTTTAGATCCTTTACAATGTTATATGCATTTTTATTTTTCTTTATTAGTTTATTATCCTATGGAGGGGTTATGATATTCCCAAATTAATAAGATGTTATAGGTTGCTTAGGTGGATGTGTATTAATGATTGAATCCACATTAGGTGCTAGGTGTTATTTAGAGGAGTAGAAATGTTCAAAGGGCTTTGAAATTCATCCTTTAAATTATAATTGTTTTCCATTTGGAACTACTTAAAGGCATGAACCTCATTTAAGTTATCCTTGGGATCATTATAATATTCAAATGGTAGTTCATAAGTATCTAATGCTAGGGTTGTATTTATGTTTTCTCCATCCTAGTTTAAATTGTCATTAGTTGGGGAATAATTTCCAGATTGTCCATCTCCTTTTAGAAGATGTTAGAGGCAGATATGAATTAAACACAATTTGTTTCAGCATAATTGGATGTGTTGTGTACTACAAACCATATTCACAAGGCCAATTCAATCATGTTCATTGAGTCAAAATCCATATCATTGGTATTATTTATATTATCTAGGGGACTATGAACATTTTCATTATTAGACCTAGTATTCCACTGCTTATTGGTCCTTTGAAATTTAAAATTCATAATTTGAGGTGGGTTATTTATGGTTTGGTTTGTTTTTTAGGAACTTTCCTCCATAAATTAACCATGTAATTTGACAATATTTGGACCATTTGTTGTAAATTGGCCACTTGAGGGTATGTACTAATATTCTAGTGGTTTTCCATTTGTGGTTATGGGTTGACCATAAGTGCAACATAGTTCAAAAATTTTGGGATAGTCTTATGTGATTAGTTCTGAGTGTTATTTTTAGGTGTTTGATTATTTAAAAATAAAGTTATATCTTGGTTACTTATAATTGAAGTATTATAACTATTAGTGTTTGGCATAGTAGCAATATTGTTATATGCCATGGGAACTAATTATTGATTATTCAACTGTGACATTATTTGATTTCAAGGCATGTATGGTTGAGCATTAGTCATGAGGTTAAATGGTAGAGGATTATAAATTGTATTTGGAATTGAATACATATATATTAGGGATGGGTTTATTAGTGGCACATTTTATATAAGAGATTGGTTGAGCATGGGTATTTAATTGTAATTACCTTGTTTCTCTAATGGTAGTAGAGGTCCTTTACAATGCCCTTATGGATCCATCTGATATTAAATTTTAACCACTTTATTTGTAATATAGGGAAAAATATGTGAGTGCAAAAGGAGTTCTCTTAAGTAACATGGATGTCAATAGGTTAAGGGCTCTTAAGTAGGTCTAAATAGTTAGACCCTTTGCTAAGAGGTATGGGTCTTTTATCCTATGGTATAACTTGTGAATCTA
The DNA here is from genome assembly GCA_037957365.1 of Torreya grandis. NCBI lineage: Eukaryota > Viridiplantae > Streptophyta > Pinopsida > Cupressales > Taxaceae > Torreya > Torreya grandis. Next base: position 1,360,611 of record JARHVA010003217.1, on the reverse strand, counting down.
AGTATTAAGCATGCTCATGGGATCATTTGGTTCTCTCATAGCAGCAATAAAGTGGTGATATGGAACAACTAGATCAATAGGGAGCCTTAAGTGATTCACAAACATTATCTCATCATCACCCCAAGAGGTGATAAAGATAATTGGTAAGATTGTCTACTAGGCTATGTAATTTCCCCAAGGAATATTGAAATAAATGACATGCTACATCCTCATATAGAACTTGGGTTAAAATAAGGGATTATTTCAATGCTTGGATGTGTTCTTAAATAATTTGGATTCCATCAGTTATGTATTTTGGACATAACTTGTCTAGGTTCTTAGGTAGGTCATGATGAATCCCTAGAACATTCACAGGGCAACTACCTTGACCAATAAAGGAATCATATTAGACATTTATTGATTATAATGGATAATAAATGCATTAACAAAGGGATTGACTATATCTATTTATGAGCTACCAATTGATTGGATACATTTAGTTTTTGTTTTCCTTTTATGGGTTCTTAATTTTCTATGTTCATTGAGTTGTAAGAGCTCAAATTTAACTCAAATAGACTTTGGCCTAGTGTTTATCCTCTTGCTTTCCCACTTTAATTCTAGTATAACTCAACCTACGCAAACATTTATAATGTATTTCAATCTAAGATTTAGCTACAAATCTTATATTTTTTTTAGACCCTCCTTATATCCCCAAACCTATTATTTGGTGTTTAGACATAGCCAACACAACACAGTCATAGGGATATTTGAGGAACCTCTACGTCTCTTAGAAAGAGATTTACAAGACCTTCGCAAGGTTTCTTCGACCAGTTCTTGGCATACTAGACAAGACCAATTAGCTAATGTAAAATATTCACAAGGGGCCTATTTTATAAATTGAGATTCATGGTGTTTTACCAACTTTAGCCCCTATAGAGGGGGTGCACCATCTATTCATAATGGAGATTTTTAGTAGAAACACTTGTGTAAATAAGCCTTAAATGAAATCCAATATCTTAATATTTATAGGACCTAAAAAGAGTTGATTTATATTATTTTCTCATTAATTATATTCCAGCATGTTTTAATGGTAATGCATAAGAATTTTAATCAATATAAGCATGTAGACTCAGATTACATTCATCGATACTCAATATATAAACTAGTAAACTCATAAAAAATGAATTAAAAAGAGGTAAACAGTGAGAGAAGGGTCCTAATACCATGAAGGTGAAGTTGAAGTGTTTGAATGAGAAAATCCCATGAAACCAATCCTTAGTTAATTTAGATCTAACACAACCACAACTATAATAATAGTGCAAGAGTTTGAGGGGAAATTGACTGGGAGAAGGAAAGACCACCACCACAAGACATGTGTAGGAAATGACTACCAAGATCCATAATATTCAAAATATCAAGGTGTGTCAGTCGATTAATAATAATTAGGATTTACATAAGTCATTCAATTACAAAATTTACTATCATAACCAATAGGATTAAACAAAGAAAGAGATTAATCTAAGAAAGAAAAAAAATCTAAAATATATTGGATCATTATGTTTCTCTTACTATCCACAATGTACCAACCTTTATTACATCAATTGCATAAAAATTTATAACCAATCATGTTCAAAGATTAAAATTCAACCCATTAATAAGGGAACTACATAATTCAATCATGACTTGATAAAGTGGTTGAGGAATCCCTAGCAAATCTACTAGTTAAGCCATGCCCATTCAATTTCAATGGATCCCCATGCTCTTTTAAAACTAAATTCTTGTCTTATATGCTCTAGATCCAATTACCATGCCATTATGACCTATAGTCTCCTTTTGTCCATGATAAAATACTAATGCCACTAGTCATTTATGCATTTATGCCTATAATCTGCATTGAAGTCTATCATCTTTGTTCAATTTTATTCTTGTCAAATGGCACAGTTTATTTATTAGGCTTGATGGCATTAACAAAGTGAATTACCATATAATTTGTACTCATGAGTTCATGTATTAATTAAGCTCCATGTGGTAATGTCATCATCATTCCTTAACTTACCCTCTATGTTTCCATGGGCTCATATATGTTTTACCATCCCTAAGCTCATAAGATGATGCCACATGGCATCATCTCATTGGTTCAAGGCTTCAGAGCTCCTTCTCTATTGGGTCTATTGGTGATCAGATTTAATGAGCCAGAGATTTAGGATGTCAATGGTCAATGGAGTTTGGACATAATTTCATCATCCCCAAGTCACTAACCCTAGAGATGTAGCCATGGGAAACATCTTGGGTCTTTAGGCTTTGTATGTTTCCTTTTTTACCTCTATAAACTATTAGCTCCCACCAAATTTTTATCTAATAAATTAAATGGTTGATAGGCCTTCGGGACTCTCTACTCCCTTTAGTTTCCAGGGGGGTGAGATTCTATGATTGTTTCATGCAGCATGATCATGGGGACTCATGGTATTCATGACTTAAACTTTATTTGAGCTTTTACCCAACACTCTAACCTCCATGATCATGCCAAATGACACTATCTTAGAGTTTGGGGACTTCCAAACACTTAGTTACATTTTAAAATAACTATGCTTTGGTTGTAACTTCCTCAAATGGTTTACACATGGAGGCTCTACATCGAATCATTTAAACTTGTGCAATGAAAATAAAACACATGAGTCAAAAACCTTTGAGATATCATAAGATAGAAAAGATGATAAAGAATACAATAATTACACAAGTATTTTGGATTCTAACTTGAAACATATATATATATATATATATATATATATATATATATATATATATATATATATATATATATATATATATATATATATATATATATATATATATATATATATTTATATATATGAATGTTTCAAGTGAACAAGTCATTATACATTTAAATAATTGATAGATTAAGATAAATATCATGAATTTTACTTATAAGCTAAAGCTAAAAAAGGACCCATTATTTATTTTATTTTTATAGCTTTGACATTTGATATGACCATCAAGTTTAAGCTAATAAAAACTACCATGTGTCAAGATTTATTAGTTCAAAGGCCCAACCTTGATGGTCTATTGACAAATAGCTGAACATTAAATTTATGTTAGGTGGTTTGATGACAT
>JARHVA010003217.1:1327500-1352500 GCA_037957365.1 Torreya grandis | reverse complement strand
TGTTTTATTACCTTAGTTTATTGACTCCATTAATCCACAGCCCTTGAGGGAGTAAGCCTATCACATTATTCTCTTTATGCTTTGTCATTTTCTTTGTATTATATGCATGAACTTACTATAAAATCATATTCTACATTTTAACACACCTGATGGGACCTCAACTGATAAGTTTCCTCTAATTACTTCTTATCATCTTCTATTATTAGTTTTTATTGCTAAATTTTGATGTAATTAGCTAAAATTTGAAAAAAATCATTCACAAATTTTGATTGTGTATCAACAAATTTGTTCTCAAAATTGACAAATTCTTCCTTAAAGAATGATGAATTTATCTATGTTGTTATAATAATCATCAAATTCATCTTCTTTATTTTTATAATCACTGAAGTAAACATCTTTGTTATTATAATAATCAATGAATTCATTTCCTTTGCTATTCTAGTCAACAACAAATATGTCCATGCTATTATGATAATCAATGAATTTATCTCTTTTGTTTCCTCGATCTTTGGCAAAAATGTTTTGGAGATCAGTACAAAAATTATAGGTTTGGTTTTTTATCATTAACAAATATGTTTTAATTTTAGAAAAACTTTAACTATTTTTAGCGAAAATATCACTTTATTAAGTTAAATTATGTCCTAATCAGTGAAATCATCCTTGTGATCGATAAAATCAACTCTATCTATTTTATTTTTTATATCTATATTTTTATACATGTTCTAAAAAATGATAAAAAATTCATGCATATCGATGAAATTATCTCTATGTGAAAAACTTGAGAGTATAAAAAAACTAAAATCAAGATAATTAAAACCCTTAGTTGAAAAATTAACCACTTGTATTGTAGGTTTAGCATATTTTAGTTTGATTTTACAACAACTCAATGTAAATTTTAATCACATTTCCATGTTAATGTGTAAAAAGAACATCCATACCTAGATTTAGAGCTCTTAAGAGCACTTTATTATTATTATTATTATTATTATTATTATTATTATTATTATTATTATTATTTATTACAAGGAATTTTGTCATTTCATTTTATTATTAGTAGAATCATGCATTTATGCTCTCACCTTTGTCCCCTTTAGGGAACTTGGGTGACCAAAAATGCATTGTTTTTACTTATTTGTTTGAGTCAAACCTGAAAAAATGTTGCATATTCTCTCCCCTAGTTCTTAAGGACTTGGGTGACTCAGACACAACCTATTTCTTCCATTATTTTCATTTTTGGCTTATGATCAGGAGTTCATTTCTTCCTCACAAGTTATTTTGAAAGACTTTGACCTAAGATTTCATCTGCTAACATTTTTCCAACCCCACTCTCTAGTGGGGTATATAATTTGGGTGTACCATTAAATTAGATAGTGGTTGAGTAGTTAGCATGGTAATCTAGACATCTAAATTCATTAAAACATACATGGTTGAAGTCATTATGCAAAGGACAAGACCTTTGCATAATAAGATACATAGTTTGGATCCAATTTACATGAATTTTATGCCCAAGTGTTTCTAGGCACTTTTGGACTATCCATATAAGCCATGTCAAAAAAATTGCTTAATTGACCTAACTTACCATGGAATATCCTACCAAATGTTGACTTACTTTGACTCTCTAAGTTCCTTTCCATACATATATTATTGAAAGATAGAGGGGGACCGAAAAAAATATACCTACATGTACTCTTTATTTTTGGATTAAAAATTAATTTCTTTCAAGACTAATATATCAATGGAAATTTTGGTAGATATTATTCACACTTGTGTCAGTTTAGATTAGGAACATACACTTAGGTGATCCTTCTTCTTTACTTGCATTTTGAGTCAAAATAACCATGTAGCATAGAAAAACATGTTTTAAAGCCTCTCAGACCAAATTCAAAATCGACTTTCAAGTATTCAATCTAAGGCCAACTAGTTTGCATTTGAGTCTTGCCTATCACTTGGGCTTGAGTGTCTTACTATTTGTGTTTGGGTCACATCACTTGGATTGGATTTTTATTTGATTATAGATCCTTACTTAAGTGTGAGTCTTGTTCACATATTTTACACATTAACATCTATCTACACATTGAGGTCCTATGTTAATCACTTTACCATTTGACACTTAGCCATTTTTTGTAGTATTATGGCTATCATTTGAAACAATATCCTTTGTCTCAAATTTTACCATTACATTTCCCATTTGGTTTTCAATTTTGAAATTAGGTTTTCTTGCATTAAACTATGCCATAAGTTACTAGACCATTAGACCTTATTTTGATTTGAAGATCAAGATCAACCATGGTCTCATTGTCTTTTTATATGGTAACAACACATTTTGGATTTAGTTTTCCTTATGTTATCCTATACTCTAATTTACAAGACTATTCTACCTTCTTCTAGTTTATTGATTTTGACCAACCAGGGTCAAGCATTGTAAACACCTTGTTTCTTCTCAATCTGTGTTGATACATTATCCAAGTCAATTCCAAGGTTTCTAAGGACCATTTTATAGTGTATTCAAATCCCAAATTAAACTAAAACTACATTTTAAACATTGTTCAAAGACTAGGCACTATTCCAACCATGTAAAGATATACTCATAGTGGGGTTGGTTAGGGCCATAGTTATGAGGAGGAAAATATTTATGATGGAGAAGAACATTTGGTTTTTTATGAATAAATCCTTCACATTATGGGAACAAGCCAAGGTCAATACACCAATAATAAAACATTTTAAGACTAAGATGAGGCTATCTTAAGATTGATAAATTTAGGAGCTAGACTTCCTCTAGATTTTTTGAAAGAATAATTACATGCCCTCATTTGAATAGAAGATTAGTTGTATAAATGAATTATTGAACAAGAATAAGCTCGCACTCAAGTTCCCAAACCAACCGTTGCTTCTAATAATAAATGGAAGGGTCCATTGGTGTATTCCTCCCAAATAGGTCATATTATTGCATCTACAATATAACAAATTAGTCAACACTATGAATATCATCATGTTGTTGACTTAACAAATTCTTTAGATATGACCTCATTTAATAAAATCATGATTATAGAGAAAAATGCATTACCTAAATAACTAGACCAAGTTAACCCTACCCATGAGGTAGATCCTTTAGCTCCTCTCAATATTTTTTCCAAAGAATGCTTTAAACCAAGTTCCACTTTATATGCAACACACATTCTTTGACCATTAAGAAACCATTAATAATGTATGATGTGTACCTGATAATTCTTAGTAAGTGTTAGATCACTCCCAACAACAATTTAGTAATAATCAACTACCATAACAAGTGGTGGATATTTTTTAGAATGCAATACCAACTTCTTCTATTTCATGACAATAACAAGATCTACTTGTGAACTAACAATGATAAACTCTTCTTCTAAATTAGCACCAGTTTCCTCAAATTAGTATATTTTTTATAGATTACAACATTAGATTCTTTAGAATCAACATCAGATACTTAAATATCAACAATAGAACCTTTTGAATAAACAACGTCATACCTATTCTTATGTGCCTTAAAATCAATAATAAACATTGATCTAAGTACAAAACTTAGGACATAGGGTGCACATTCCTAACAAGACCATACAAGGAGTATCTATTCCTACCCATGCTAACCCTAACCAAAATTATTAGTCTATGAACCATCATTAGAATCAGCTCCTTATGTCATAAATCACTTAAAATACCTAAGAGTGGAACATAATGAAGGAGGTAGTCTTAAGGCTTCAAATAGGTAACTAGATCAAAAATTACAAGTTCTATGAGATATGGCCTTACCACTTGATGTGATCATCCTTCAGTTACCCTTCACACCTCATTTTGAGGTGTCCAAATTAGATAAATATAAAGGAAAGGGTGATCTTAAAGAAAATATACAAGCCTTCTTTGTTGCATGTCAAGAGGTAGCCTATAATAGTGTGTATTTGTTGCACTTGTTTCCATATATCTTCGGTGGACAAGCCTTAGATTAGATTATTAAATTAACTAAATAATCAATAATGAATTTAAATGATTTATCAAAAAAAATGTTAACCACTTTTATTACAACAATGAATATGATATAATAATGGTTGACTTATGTAAATCCAAACAAAGGGATAGATAAATCTTCATGACCTATATACAATGGTGGAGAGTATTAGCTAGTCATTTCCAACATAATTTTCCAAATAAATAATTATCTAACATCTTATCACATAACGTAGACCCTGAGATTGCTCATAATATAAGACTCACTTATGTCAACACATTCAAGGAAATCATCAACAAGGTTATACAAATTGATAAGGTACTTATTGCTAAAGGCTTGGTCAAAATCTATTCCTAAGCTAAAACATCACATAAATCCCAAGCACATATTTAAACCAATATGATTAAGAAGCCTACGATATTTAACAAGAAAAATAACTTGGTGGGTAATGGGGTTACTGAATCTTGACATGTGTAAATCATGCAATCACCACTTATTCAAAATATGCCACCAAATCCACCACTCGAACTATAAATATTTCCTCCATGTAGAGAATTTTATAAACATAGGTCATTCAATGACCTAGGGGAGCCCATTGAGTTAGTTTTCAAGAAATTAGTTGTTGTCTGCATGATTATTTAGCCTATGATGAAACCCTTTCTTGAGGATCAACTTAAACCTGAATGGTATAATGAATGATTTTTTTATTTTCATCATGTTATTGGCCATGCATTTTACATGTGCATGAAATTAATTCACAATAGTTAAAAAAATTTAGAGAATAGAGAAATTGAGCTAGACCATAGACCTCCTCCTAACACCAATCAAAACATGGGTATTTATAAATATCCCTTTCCTAAACATAACGACCAAAAACAAAGGAGGAATTAGAACCAAGACCAAGAATGAAATCAACAATAGAATTAGGGTTACAATTAGAACAAGTTACCTAAAGGGGATAGGGGAGAGCATACATTCTACACTTGTTTTGTGAAACAAGCACACACTAAAAATTAAAAAAGCAAAATCTCTTAAGAGCACTTAACTAAAGTTTGAGTTCCTTTTAGAACACAAAATAAGCTATGAAGTGAAATTTTCCTTTGGTTGTTTATAAAATTTAAACTAAGTGTTTTAACACCTAAAAAATAGAGTATTAGAAGTCAAAATAGGGGTGTATGATATTCAAATAGACTTAAAACTCACTATTTTAGCTCTCAAATTTTTGTCAAGGCTCAATTATACCATTTTACAGAGCATTTTCATTGTGTAATAGGGTAATTTTGTCAATACTTGATATGATTCCACTAAAAGCAAAGGCACAAAAGATGCTCTTTTATAATCCCACCAATTATAGGGCAATTTCATTGATTATCAAGGCATTTCCACTTATGAGTTTGATGATCTTGCCAAAATGATAAAAGTGATATAAAATAAAATAGACATAGTAGTTACTTGTAGATTATGGTCTAGGATGATCTCATTGTTCTTGTTGGTAAACCCATCATTCCATAGGTTGAACCCACCAATCTTCAGGTTGATTTTTTGTTCTCTGTAAAAGACATAGAAAGAGATAGAAAATTTAAAATATCAATTTTTCCATTCATGTGGGCAATTTTCCTTGAAATTTTGAAAAATTGATTTCACCATTCATGTGGGTGATTTCACTATTACACAAGTTGATTCTACCACTCCACATGGTGTTCTCACTTATGTTTAGGTCAATTTCATTGTTTTATAGATCAAATTCACTGATTGGTCTAGACATCTTAAAAATGTAAAATGAAATAAAAAGAATGGAAAAACAACCTAAAAAAGGGGTTTGAATTTAAAATTATAAAGATTAAGAGATGTGTGGTCCCACTAGGCATGCCAAATTATAGAATAGGATTACAAGACAAGGTTAGATCATGTGTTAGTCAATAAATATATAAAATAAGCATAAATACCTAACTTATTAAGCATAATCCCTCAAGGGGTGTTGCTAATGAATTCTAAGATCTAATTAAGAATGGAATACAATAAAACCTTCCAAGTAGCACCCTTCCTCTAAGATCAGTCAATAAGCATGTTTTTCCCTAGATTTGCTCCAAGTCTTGGTTAGTGAGGTGTAGCATGTGCCTCCATCATCTCATACAACACCAATGGCTTAGGCTTACAAGATTTAGCAATTTATGTGAATAGGTGAAGCTTGTCTATAACAATTTCTACATAATAAGTTTGTATAGCTTAAGCTTTATGAAGATAATTCTACATAATAAGTTTACACAAAAAGAGCTTTAAAATTGGTGGTCTTGGCCCTCTTATTTATATCTTTATAGAATTGTTCAAGATTAGCCATTACCATCCATATTGTGATTGTGTGGCCATGAACTGATTCAATCTTAGAGAAATAAGCAATAAATAATGTCATTAATATTTAGAGGGATTGGGAATTGAAGAGGTATGGGAGGGCTTAATTTTGATATTTATCCCATTAATGGTTTATAGATTCCACCCCATTGATGATGTCATGAGATGATACAAAATTGAATAATGAATTTATAGGAAATAGATATTCCACAACTTTCATGGAATTTTTACTTAAGCTCTTGATTTGATTTAATTTGCTTAAGTGACTTTGACTATTTTTTGCAACTCTTTGGAAATTTGTCACATGCTTCATCAACCTAGTTATAAATGTCATTTTATTGAGTTATAATTTGACTAGAGTATAATTAAAACAAGGTGTCAGTTGTGTATAGGATAATACCCTAATTAGAGTATTATGGATGCAAAATAACATATGCACATGACGTGTGCTTTCAAATTAGAAGAATTTAGTCATCTAGGATGTCATTTTACATGGTCATTTTTTGACTTGAAATTACTTTAAAAATATAATAATCTCATAAAATACAATATCCCATTTAAAGATATATGAGCAAGAATCAACACCTGTACATCACAAATGCTAGCATTTTAATGATTTTGGTCTACAAATTATGTGTTGTCATAAAATATCATTTAAATTGACAATTTAAACATAATATTGATAGGAATTGGATGTCTAAAAATATTATGTATCTAACATATCAACAAAAAGAAACACAATTATTTAATATCCTCACACAATATGAAGAATACAATAGAACTCTAAGTTTCCAAAACCACCACTCACTTATTAACCTATAAGTGGTAACTAACAAAACTCATTTTCCAAAATGGGAGGAAAAATATTAAACCACATGGAGGCATCAAGATGATCTATCTACACAACTTCTCTATCCAAAAAGAAGTAGAATATACCATTATGTGAATGCCAAGGGATGTATTCAAAACAACACTAAAGAAACAAGTCCTAGATCAAAAGTAACCACTTAACATCATATAATATATAATCCACTCCATAGACTTATAATTATGTAACTTTATGGTGAAAGAGTGTGAAATCATCTCAATGTTAGCTAAGAGATAAACAACACCTATTTTCAAACCAAGGGAACATATGGAATACAATTCCATAACAAAATTCCTAACACATATGAAGTCACTATCAAAACATACTACACTCCTTTACTATATTTAGGGTACCTACCACTCAAGGGTGGTGTCAATCCCCAAGGGTTCTTCCAAGATCCCCTACCCTATAATTATCATCAATGAGGCATAAAAATCCATCTACATGTGCACACTTTCATAGGTGAGAAACATGAAATTCTCATACAACACCCATAATTTAAAAATAAGTGGCCCTTAGTAACTTTTTTTGCCAATAAAAAGGTCTAACCATCACCAAGGTGATTGGTCTAAGGTGATTGAAATGTTTAAAGTAACGTTTTTTCATGAAAATCATGAACTATGTAAGGTGCACACCTACCCCACATGGTATACATCAAGATATCAAGTCACTCAGTCAAACCAATGACAACAACTCTAAAAGGTGTAAGTGATCCTAGGGACACATTACTTCTACCAAAAACCTATAACTCAAAATGCGGTCCTCAAAAAATATCCCAAATTTCAATGACCCATGTGTCATATCCATTATGGTGTAATGGAAATCAACTCCTCTAGGTCAAATATGACAACATATGCTCATGGCATTCCAAGAAACTCATGAAATAATTGATGATAACTTTGTGAAGAAGTGGAAAAATTATCATACAAATATTCAATGTAAAAAAAACACTCCATGGTGATTAAGAAAATAACACCACTAAATAATGCATCCTCTTAGATAAAAAATTCCCAAGAATCAAGATTTGCAACACTTGCACTACTCATCAAGACATACTCATGGATGGTCCAAACTTCACAATCCAAGAAAAGGTATGGTATGGTTAAGGAAACAAGGAATTACAAGCCCTAACATAAGCTTTCAATATGATACCACATCTTGGGCTCTTTTATTTTAAACTATCATGTCTTTCCCTAGTCCTGTGCCTAAGTAAATAAGAGTTCCAATGTGCTAGTATGTTATCATTTCACATGAGAATAGGTTATCACATGCTCGCCTAAAGTAAGTAACTTAAAATTGGTTCTCATTAGTTTTATCATTTGATGGTGTATTTGTCTAAATTTTTAGAGAAGGGTTATCTAACAAGTACTTAATACTAAACTCATCTTTAGTCTTATATCTAACTATTAAAATAAAAATAAGTTGGCATAAAATGATAGAAAATATCAATTTCATTATAACCATAGACAAGTGAACACAATCATTATGTCAACACAATCTTTTTCCATTATATTCATAAGTTATATCAAAAAGTACAATGATTAAAAAGTCACAATGATAACAAACTCATCAATAACTCATCAACAATAATAAAAAGTGCATCAAAGGGATATTTATACTTGGCTTACCCTAACCAATTAGTTATATAAGTAATTACAAATTGGATGACTCACCAATGATCATCAATAGAATTGAGTTGTGGTAAGTTATTTACAATAAATTCCTATGGACCTAGGCCTAAATTCTCCTATATTCTCTCTCGATACTGGATCACCAAATACATATCTTCTCATAGGATGATGTTGGATTCATGCTTGACTTAAAGTTCTCTACCATTTGTGAACTGCTCCATAACTATCTCCACTTTCCACACTTTCCCCAAGTCTTCCACTAATGTTTGAGTCCTATGTTCTTGTGTTCTCTATGTATCATGCTTTTTTACTCCATGATACTTACTTCTTATATGCCATGGACTCTTTTTCCATGTTATTATGTGCCATTATATCCCACATCATGTCTCTTTATTCCAATTTTTACCAAAAATTACTTAGCCAAAATAATCTTCAAAATTGGGGCCCAACATCACCCCACACTAAGCCAATGGTCCATATTGGACTATGAATCTTTTATAGTTCCCTTCAAAAATTTAGGTCCCATCTGTTCAATCTTCTTCTTCGTGCCATCCAATGTTTAATGTACTCTAGAGCTAGGATGTGATTTCTTTTACTACCTCCTTAAGCTTATTTGTCTCTTCGGGATACTCAAGAAAATAACTTTATTGAATGACCAAATGCTCAAGGGATGTCTAATCATCCTTATAAACATCTTTGAATGAGATGACCTAGATTATAACCTATCCTTCGAGTGCCACAAAACTTGCATTAATATCTTGGTGGTGAGTGCTTATTTTATTATCCATAGCCTTCACATATTTAAATGCTTTGGCATGCTTAGTGTGATATGTTATTATTAAGGTGTTGTCATTAACTACTAGCATAGAAGCTCCTCTACCTGAGACTTGCTTCTAAAATTTTATTGGGTCGTGCCAGTTTAGGAAAAAACCCATCGAAGATGGGAATCGTATCAGCAACCCTATTCAAAAATATCTTACAAACCTCTAGGGATTTAGTAAACTATCTTGTTGCACATGTTTGATCATGTCAGGGCTGGTTTTGTCCTTACATTTCTTTAACAAAATTTCTACTAGGATTTCTAATTTGTCAATTACTTCTCTAGTAAGGAATATCCCATCCACAAGATCTAGTTCTTGGTTCAAAATTGTCTTACAGAGGGTTAGGTTCTTTACCTGAGTCATCGTTGTTATCTCTAATTAGTGCTTGAGCTCATCCAACTTCTTCTCTAGTTTTATTATTATGGTTAAATTATTGTGATATAGATTAACCATTTATAAATGCTTCTTATGGAGTCACCTCACATCAAATTCAACCAAGGCATTCTACCTAGTCACCTCATGACCAAATTTTAAGAGTGCCACACTTTCCTATGTCAAGGTGCACATTTGGGGATCTACCCAAAGTATGTATATAAGTTCTATCTCTCTTAGTGCCAAAATTAATCTTTTTTATGGTAGCTCAAAATTATGTTCTTCATTATAGATATCATTATAAAATGTCATCTCTCACTGATTATACTCATTTGAGTCCTCTGGTGTAAATTTTTTCCACATAAATAAATCCTTGATTGGCACTCCCTTTTGGTACTGAGTGCAAATGGTCATGGATGTATCAATAGTCTCTAACCTCTACTAGATGGATTCATCAACTAACTTATTCCCATTAAAGGGACCTTGCTCAAGTATCTCAACATTTGTGTCTTCATTATGGTGATTATGATTGATATAAAGACCACTCATTCCCAAGATTGTGTCGTAATCATCGCTTTCTTCCCCAGTGGTATTTTTAATATCCACTTGTGCTTTGTCAAGGGTGGTTTCTTCATGTCATGTTGGTGATGGTGTCTTCTCTTTTGCTTGGGTGACTTAATCCTAATGTTCTTATTTAAAGGTTTCTCTTTCATGTGATGCCTTTTAGGTTGGTGTAAATTTTTTCCACATAAATAAATCCTTGATTGGCACTCCCTTTTGGTACTGAGTGCAAATGGTCATGGATGTATCAATAGTCTCTAACCTCTACTAGATGGAATCATCAACTAACTTATTCCCATTAAAGGGATCTTGCTCAAGTATCTCAACATTTGTGTCTTCATTATGGTGATTATGATTGATATAAAGACCACTCATTCCCAAGATTGTGTCGTAATCATCGCTTTCTTCCCCAGTGGTATTTTTAATATCCACTTGTGCTTTGTTAAGCGTGGTTTCTTCATGTCATGTTGGTGATGGTGTCTTCTCTTGTGCTTGGGTGACTTAATCCTAATGTTCTTATTTAAAGGTTTATCTTTCATGTGATGCCTTTTAGGTTGGTATATTTATTTCTACATCACCATGCTTCGATGCTAGAGTTGCATGTCTTAAAGGAATAGATTATTTCGCTAGATCTAGGCCTTCTAGTCAACCTACAGGCATAGTATCCTTGGGTGGTGTATGTGTAGTCCTTTGTCTCTTAGATTTTTCTAGTTGATTAATGATGTTGGCATCATGCCCTTACCTCTTTTGCTTCTCCTACATTCATATCTATGGAAAGGGTGGAATAATTTACTTCTTATTGTCTACACTCCCTAATATCTTATTTCATAGTTTAAACATATAAAATAAAGAATGAATGGAATCACCAACCAAAACCTATTGAACCTTAATGTTGGTATTATTTGAATCTATCTTCTCCATGTATACCATTTTTCCTGAGTAAATATACATTTGATAGATAGTGTGATTCTTGACATCAATTTTCTCAGCATCAATGTGTATAGGACATGTGTCATAGATCTAGTTGGAAGTGTTTATCAACTATCTAGTAGTGAAATAATATCACAACTTAAGCCATTTGGACAATTCACCTTAGGGAACCATCCAAATGAAGGCTAGAGATTAGTGTTGTTTAACTGTGAACTGGGCTTGGTATTTGAGTTATCTAGGCAAGTCTTTGGGAATGCACCACTAATTTCCAAAGGCTTGATTCACACCATCATACCAACCCATCATATTAACCTTATGGGAAAAAATTTTCACATAAGGGCAAGTGAACATTTTAAACTTTTTCACAAGCTATTTATGCTCAGGGGGGTAAGCCCATTTCAAATCACTAGTTATGTAATTGGGTACACCAATCTCATCAAAAACTAATAACAAAATAATAATGCCCAATACAAATTTCTAGTTCAATAGGTAGTGGGCCTTTTTCACATCTACAATAATCTTCTTAGTAAAACACTATGACCAATTAGAATTTACTCTAAGGGTAACCTGATGGGTGACATAAATTTTCCATGTCCAACTATTTCCACCTGTCTATGCCTCCAAACTTGGTCATTGTCAAGTGTGCAAAAAATCTAAGGGTAAGACCTTGGACACTTGATATGTGTATAACATGGACTTTATTTCTATACTCAAGCACTATGGTAGTCTTCTCAATCTCCTCTCAGTCATCCAACCTTGAAGCGAGGTTAGTGTCTGAGTATCAAAAAACTATAACTTTGCTCACCCTTTGGGATGCGACCTACATTTGGTGCCTAGAAAAATAAAAATAATATTCATAAATGCATTAAATAATAAACTTTAATAATTTCACATGTTCCCCAAAATATGACAGATTAAATAACTAAAATAGTCTTGCATCATTAAGGTTATTAAAAATACTTAAGTCATACACAAGCTCATTCTAGGTGTTCTGGCACTCCACCTGATAGTCGCACTATATCTCTACCTAATTTATAATTGGTGACTATTATAGTCAAAATAATTTCAATTTGGCACATAAGACTCCCATTTCTTGGCATGCAACACTACTTCTAGATATTGCATTTCCTCAATTAACACTGGGGTGGAGGTGGTACTATAACATTCTTATTGGCTTGGAATACCATCCCTAATTCTATTTTTTTTGTTTCCTTGGCTTACTATGATAAACCTTCCTCACATGCATTAGACTCACCAAGCACCTCTTCCCTTATCAAAACTAACTAAACATTTGTTCTCTTCAAATCCTCTTCCTTGTAGATTATAGGTAAGGACTCACTGCATTAGGTCTTTTTCTTTAGTTGCATCACCCTCCAAAGAACTCAAAGGTTGAGGCATGACCATGTAACCCTCTTAAATGAATACATGTTTATTTCTCTAACTTTCTTAGCTCTACTACTTCAATATCCTCTAATAGAAGACATCAGCCCTTATAACCTATAATTCCTTAAATATGTGCTTCATCAATCACTCTTTTGGCACTTTTCTTGTTCACCAAAATCACTTCACTCTGAAATACTTTTAATTAGTCATAAATAGTCAATTTACGCTCTTCCAAAATATTTAAAACATTCTTATAGTAGCTTGATAATGATCCTTTGGTTCTATAAATTTTTAAATTTGATAATATTAAAATGTAAAATGATATGTGTTTAGCCTTTTATAGCCTTGAGGGGGTAATCTACATTTACTTCCCCACTGCCTCATCTATCACTTCACACAATTAATTCTCCTAATAGTATTATCATGATTCTTATTTGGCACACTTGCCATTATAATTTATCTTCTTATACTTAATACATCTATCCCATCTTATGATTTTCTTGAAGTGCATGATAGTTGTAAAGAATTTCAAAAAAAATCATTACCAAGGTGAGAACCTCACTTTTTTACCTTGAATCTTCATAGCAGTTATGTGCCACATCCTGCTTACCCAATTATCCTTACACAATTCCACTTACATTCCCATTTTACATGTACACATTCTAATTCACCAATTCTTTGGTGCTCTATAGTTTTTATTTTTTTCACCCTTACCCCACACTAAAGTTGTATGTGTTCCTCCATGCAATTATAAAGAAATATAAAATCCAAGAACTAAATGTTGACCTAAAATTAAGAAAGGGTAGGCAATCAATTCCACACATTATTGAAAAATAAACCAAAATCCTTAAGTAACTTGTGGCATACACCTTATTACATAAAGAGGGAAAATAATATTTAGAATAGTAGGGGTGTAGTTGAATACCATTGAAATGGTCAGGAAGGAACTTGCCATCTAACAACTTTAATTTGCACATGTTGGTGGGATGAATACTATGAAAAATAAATATACCATCCTACTGGATGCAAAGATTTCTCAAGTGGAACATGAACTTGGAGTCATAAACCAAAACTTGTATTCCTGGATAAAAAGTCTTGTTTTTCAGATGACAAACATCTCAGGTCTTTTATTTCTACTTCTTCACTCCTTGATTCTAATGCACTAGAAAATGGGTTTGATCTAATTGAATCAAAGTATCTAGGCATAGTTTTAATGATTCATCATCATCCAACTGACCAACATGTATAATATATAGAGAGGGGATAAGGAATTCAACTAGAAGAATGACTTCAATATCAAACACAAGATTAGAATATGTACTCTTATTTAATCATTTGTATGTGGTCTGATATACCCAAAACATCATAAAACATAATCATCCTAGTTAGTTCATCTAATATTACAAATCATAGTCAATATAGTACCCAAGATCTTATTGAATGCTTTAGTTATACCATTGATCTGAGGATGGTAAGGTATAGTATTATGGTGCATGATCATGAACTCAACCAAGAGGATGCATATGGTCTCATTAAGGAAATGAGTTCCTTGATCATTATTCAAACTTAACAGACATCCATACTATGTAATAATATTCTCCCATAGAAACCTAGTAGTAGTGGTAGCGGTATATTCCTAAGTTGGCATTGGTTCAACCCAATAGGTGAGGTAATCAGTAGTGATAATGACATAGTCTGCTCTAGTACACCTTCTTTTTGGATTAATGGTGCCAAAAAAATTAATAGCCCACTTCTCAAAGGGTTCATGTGCCAAGATCAGATGAAGGGGCATAATAACCCTTCTATTTTTCTTACCCATGAACAAGAAGATATCACATTGGGATGTGTAAGATTTAGCATCTTTAAACAAAGTAAGCCATCATAAGCTAACTAAAATAACCTTCCACACTATAACATCACCAACATAATCTCCTTGAACAACACCTTCATGAAAATATTCAATAGTCTTAGCATGTTCATGTTGGATGACTCAACAGTGTAGAACTTCATCCCACCCAAGCTTATAAAGGTCACCCCTTATGATCTAAAAGGGAGTTGCATGAAAAACTAGCTACTTCTTTTCTTGAGTGCTAAAGTGGCCTAGTGTTAAACCCATATTAAAAAATGCTACGATATCTTCCAACTCTTCAAGCATGTGTGTGACTTTGAAAAGTTTCATGTTAGGTAAGTCATCTTCAATGGCACATGTCAGTTGACCAGATTCAATGTGTGATAAATGATCGGGCCACAATTAGCCTTACCAAGTTTCACCATCACTAAGAACTAGAATTCCTAGAAAAGCATAATCTACTGATAAATGTGTCCTTACAATATTAGCTTATTTACTAGGTACTTCAATGCTTCATGGTTTGTAAAGAAAAAAAATGGAGTGGTTGGAAAATACTGATAAAATTTTTAAAGCACCTAAACCATGGACAAAACTTCATGTTCTATAGTCAAATAATTTTATTTAGCTAGAGTGAGATTTTAGATAGCAAAATAAATAGGATAATCAAGGTTGCCATTACCAGGTTTAGAAAAGATAGCACCCATAACCATACCTAAATCATAGACATGCACATGAAAGGGATTTATCCAGTCCATAAATGAGAGAATAGGGGTAGTACTAAGCTTATCCTTGAGTGCAGTGAACACTTTCTTACGAGCATTGAGTGTAGACAAACTGACCATTCTATTTTAGTAATTCCTCTAGTGGTGCACTAATCTTAGCATAACCTTGAATGAACTTCCTATATTATCTTGTGTGTCTTAGTAAGACATGAAACTCTCTCTAGGAGGTTAGTGTTGGAAGGTGAAGAATAACAGTAATCTTGGTTAGATCCACTAAGATTCCATCATGGAAAATAACATGACCTAGTAAAATTTCAAATGAGGTAGCAAAAACACAATTCTTTATATTCAAATAAATTTGAATGTTTTACCAGCACTCAAGCACAAATCAAATATTAGAATAGTAGTCCCACATTAAATTTTATATATTCCAATCATCTAGGTAGACTTGAAGGAATGTATGAATAAAATCTTTGAAAGCCTCCATCACAATATATGAAAACATAGTAGGAGTATTCTTCAACCTGAAGGGCATCACATTATAAGTGAATAAACCCCATTTAGTTACAAATTTGGTCTTTAGTTTATCCTCTCCCATGATCTGGACTTGATCATATATAGATAAGCCATTAGTGAAAGTATATATATTGCACCCAAAAACTCCTTCTAAAATCTCCTCAGTGAAGGGAATTAATTATGCAAGTAGTATTGAGTACCCAATATTCCACATAGACATGAATATGACCATAATTCTTAATACTAATGACCATGGGGATCACCCATTTAGACTCATCTATAGGAATGATGATTCATATGCATAGAATGCTATCAACCTCCTCCTTGAACTAAATGTACAAGCTGAGATTCATATGATAAGGAATTTTTCTAACAAGTTGATCACCCTCTACCAACTTTATGTGCATCTTTCCTAAGTAAGAATTCAATCCTTTCATCTTAGTATAAATCCATGGAAAATATCTTGATACTCCTTTAATAGTTCAAAAACCTTGGAGATCTTTGTATCAGAGCAATAGTTTCTCATAATATCCATCTTAAGTACTAAGTATTAAGCTATATTATTTGAAGTAGATATAAATATGGATGTTATTCATTACAGATGGTGTTTATAACATTACACATTCCATAATAAATATGCAAAACCAAATGATCAATGGATGGATAAAGCAAATAAAGCAAATCAGAACTAACACCTTTATCAACCTAGTATATAACCTTTTATTTGCCTTTCTAGATTTGTTCTCTTAAATCATGGTCTAGTTCAAGTTCAGGTGATGGAGATGATGCTTCTATATTAGGTTCCTATAAAAATTTTAAGATATTCTCTCATTTTCCATGTATATGTTTGACGTGATCTTTAATCGGTCCTTGGTCACCTATAATAGCCTAATGCATGGCTTGCAAGGTGAGGCATAAATCCATCTGAGGAGATGAGTAAGATTATACTACAATAATATTACTCTTAAACAATAATATTACTCTTAAACAATAATATATCTCCATGTTCCTCTATTTATATACATACCATGCTCTAGCCCAAGTGCATAGAGTACCATAAAATGCATGGACCCATAGATACTCAAGAAAAAATATTTCATCCACCTTCCACATGTTTTCATAGGCTTCAAGATGAGCTTCTAGAGCACTAATTCAATCATAACTTATAGTGTCATGAATATAGCTATCATGATGAAAATTATGTTGTAGAGTAGAGAAAACTTAGTCCCAAGTAAGCAAGTTATGATGGTGAGTTCTCTACCATCGAGAAACTATTTCATCAAAAATATGTATAAACAAATATACCTGATCATCTTAAAATACATAAAAGGCCTTTAACCATTGCACAAACTCTCAAAATTTTATTTGACCATGAAATCTATGATTTTCATCTAATCACATGGGTGGTGCGTCCATAATAGTCCATTAAAAAGGCAAACAAAACTTATGAAATTTATGGTGCTTCTACAGATCATCCTCTTGAAAACCTATAACACTTTATATCCTTCTAGTAAGATAGTAATCACCATGATCCCAATAGTCATAAGCATTATTGGCAGTGTCAGATATAGACTGTACATCCACCCAACATAATATGCCATCCAGACTAGGATCAAGGTGTTTAGTTTCCTGAGTTGTAACATTGTATATATGATTAATGTCCTCATCAATGTTAAATAGCTCAATATAAGGAGGTATTGGAGCATGGTTTAAGGGGATTACAATTCATTTCTCATCATTATCAAAGTTTATGTAGCACTTTTTGAAGCTTAAGTCAGTATTTTTTGCATAACACCAAGGACAACCTAAAAGAGTTGTAAAGTCATCATCTTCAGCCAACTCAATAACTTTAAAGTTGACTTTTAAAATGACACCTAAAATATACATAGTGGCATCTTTAAGGACGTTTATAGGTAGGGCATGAGTCTTGTTGGACATAAATAACACATGAGGATAAGGTTACAAATCAACGTTTTCCATATTCCTCTAAGCATCTTTAGTGAGGACATTTACTTTGGTATCAGTATCAACTTAAATATCTTGAATGCCCCATCCATGAATAGTAAAATTAACCAATATCTATGTATCCCCCTATATATTAGGTTGGGTATGAGTCTCTTGTCATCATGCATGGTTTAACTCGTGATCCTATATAGGCCTAGGTGTATGATGCCTTAACCAATTTCACAAAAGGGACATAATATCTTTGTCATGTAGTCACTTTCATAACTCATGGAACTCATCACACACTAAGTCAATCTTTGAGGAATTAGATCTCTCCTTGTTGTTCCCTCACCAAAGTCATTGTATCATGTCACTATTCCTTTTACTACTGAGTATCTAGATAAAAAGTTGCATGAGGATCTTCCAATTAAATCTTTTTAGTGGGCTAGCTTGACATGGAGTAGGACTGAGCACTACTTCATGTAGTAATGTTGAATTTGGGACTAGTCAGAGTAGTAGGGCATGGTCTCCATGAAGTCTTTTCAATTCATATCATTATGACACCCTTTTCATTTCTCTCCATGATAAAAATATAAAGTTCTAGGCACTCCTCTAGATGATGTTCATTTTTACAAAAATCACATGTGGGATACACTAGGCAATCATGATGGTAGTGCTCTAGATAACCACACTTATAATTGGTTTTAAGTGGAAAACGTCCACCTCCACATCCTCGACTATGATCTCTGAAAGACTAGATTACACCATTTTCCTAGTTATTTGTAACATAATTATATTGAGTACCACATGCATATGCCTCATGGATTTCACTAATAATATGATCATCATTGGTATCATGAGTTTATGCATTGCATATTTTACTATGTAGATACCTTTGATTGTGTGTTGCATTGAAGCAAGAGAAATCCCTCTCACATCATGCTCTTCTTGGAAAGTATCATTGGATTATTTCATCATGGCATGAATACTCTTTCTATGGTAGTTATTCCTATTGTGGCCTTAAGATTCATAGTGAACACACTAAAAACCATTATGATTTTCATGAGTACTATGAAAAGTGAGAATTTCTAGCTGATATGCCATAGTAAAAAACTTAGCCTCCATGAAGGGATTATTCCTTATATCAATGCTTCCAATGGCTTCATCACAAAGGGAAACTTCTAAGACCTTTCACATTTTATTAAAGGTCTTATATGATAAGGTGCATCATAATGGAAGCAATAAGCTTCCTATGAACCACTGGGCGTGTTGAGTGTCATTTATCTTAAAATAAATCTTAGAGAGAAGTGTTTTGAAATGTGTATCATACTCGGGCACACTCTTAGTTAGTTATTATTTGATTTCTTTCAAGATAGATATGCTCTACTATTCAAACTCTAGGATATGAAATTCCTAGACAAATGTTGCCTTCAGTTTTTCATAATTCACTTTAGCCTACTATGGATCAAACTTATGGTACCACTTGTGTGCATAGTCTATAAGAGTGGTGGTAAATTGAGTTGCCTTTCATTCAAAATATGTAATTCCATGCACTCTATAAATAATTTCACACTTGTGAACATGTTATATTGCATTCTCCAAACCATGATACATAGTTAAATGGAGTGTCATCTCATAATACATAGTGGGTAGATGAGGTGTTTGTAATAGATATTTTTGAGATGCACTTCTAGTCCCTCCTAGACCTTGTGGTAGAAGTCCACTAATGCCTCATGCACCTCCTATAGATCCTCTAGTTGAACCACCACTAGTACCACCTCCCATGCCTCCTAAAACAACAAAATCACCCAATATTTTGGGCACTTAGGTAGGTTGATTAATTATGGATGGATCGGTACTCTACCAAATGGATATGATTGGTCCACTAGGCATTCCAAACGAGGCCATAGAATTATATTGGAATGGAAATTAAATTAACAATAAACTACTATCTTGGTCTTGGTCTACAAAAGTATCTCAAACAAGTTTATTTTTATCTTGGTCTTGGTACTATCTAGATTGGGTTCTTTGGTCACCAATTCCTGACTTATTTCTCCTATGCATATTTGTCATGGCATTACATGTAGTCCCATAGTTGGGGAGTCTTTACTATGCCCTTATACTTTCATGTAGACCCTTATGACACTTCCTAAGTCCTTTTGGCCCCTCCCTAGATTGCTTCCACTCATATCTCATTGCCTAGCTTCATCATAATTACACTTCCACAACTCCCATTGACTAGACACCATGATGAACCAATAATATTACATCAAAAAGTGTCCCTTAATTTCCCCATTGATTATGCTTCTCACATGAGAGAGATTTTATCCATCCATGGAGAAGATTTCTAGTCCACAATTAAATAATAGCTTCTTAATCTCTAGTAAAAAATGTCTAAGATATCTTTCATGAAATTCTCAGAGGAAGTAAAATTGGGCTTCCTCTGAACAAGAGTATGTTGATATTGTGTATTCCAAAATGTAACTATTCAAGGTTTCACACCACCAAACATTCACTACACGCATCCAAGGTGCTCCCAACTATGCTAAGGCTAATTGATTCTCAACTAACCAAGTTGTGTTCCATCCATAGTTATTCAACCAGTCTTATGCATACATCAAAATCCAAGCATGAAGGTGAACATGCACTCATACAAATAATGCTTCTTAAAGTGATTCATACAAATTTTATTCTACTCATGCACATGCAAAAATTATTGGTTCAAGAAAAGGTAATACAAAGTTATCTTCTACTCTAGTAATCTTGATTGCCCCTATATTATCTCTCAATGTCAGATCCTTATCACCAAGTGCCTATCTTCCCATGGGTCAGTGCTAGATTCATGCTTGACTTACTCTTCTCTACCATTCCTATGAACTACTTCATAACTATATTTTCTTTTCACACTTTCCCCAAGTCTTCCACTAATATTCAATTCCTACATTCTAGAGTTCTCCATTTATCATGCTTCTTTACTCCATGGGACTTAGTTATTGTATTCCATAGACTTATGTGTCTTGTTCTTTCATGCCATGGTTTTCCATGCCATGGTCTTCTATGTCATGTCTCTCTATGCCACTTGTTACTAAAAAGTACTTAGCCAAAATAGTCTTCAAAATTGGGGCCCAACACCATGTGCCACTATATTATGCATGCATTTTCACAAAACATACTATCAAAAATATGTAATGGCCAACACCCAAAAAAAAAAAAATCACCTCAAATGATTGACACCCACAAAAATTTAAAATATCTCAATTAGTGATAAGTTATATGTTTTAGGAAGCTAGCATATAAGCTACCAAATCAAAGGTATATTCTTATCATGAGCATGTTTACTAATGAGTTACACCCACTCATGTTTATCACTACCTATAGCTCTAAAATAGACTTGTTTTACTTCAATGCTATTAACACTTATAAGCAACCCACCCAACTAGATTCTACCACCATAGAATCAAAACTTATCTATGAAGAATAAATCTCCTTATTATCAATGATCTCAAACCATCATGATCAATCCATTCAATATTATCCACAATTAATAAGGTACACTCTAACCTTCTTAGAAATAAGGGAATCTAAATCACATTCCTCTTGAGGTCATTTTCAATAAATTCACCTCTAAACCACCATTTATTTAACACAAGGGTGTTCTCTAAATAAATAATCCAATAAATAGGGTCATAACCTCAAGGTGGTTTTTCACCATAAAATTTGGATATCAACAACCAAATAGATCTAAATAACTTAGGTATTTATTATTTGTGTACAAGAGATCATAATAACACTCTAACACAATCAACATTTTAACTAAGTCAAAGATCACACCTTCTTAGTTACAAGATGCCACAAAGACCTATATGTTCCACTCCAAACAACACAAATGACCAACTCCAATGGATATTCTCTCCAATGTGTGTCCAAAAAAGGCATATCTCACTACTAAAATGATACAAGGGTCATTTTCCATTAGGATAGGCAAAAACAAAGTGACCCATGGGAGGTTTCCTATCAAAGCCATTCATGTAGTATCATCAGTCCATCACACAAGGTAAGGACTAAATATCATAACACTCATACATATGTGGATAGGTTTCAATCAAAAACCCATTAAAACACCATGAGGTTATTGGTCCCTCAAGTGGACCATGTATGTACCTAAGTAGATATAACCTTATGTGGTCTACATAGACAAGCCTTTCAGCCTAAGAAGTGACTATATCCAAATGTTTCATAGAACTACTCCCAAGTTAAATGTTAAAAAGTAAGGAAAAGGGGATGGATTCACCAAATTCATCCCAATTCATTCCAATATCATCACACAAGGTGATAAATATATCAAGTAATCCTCTTGCACACTCCACTTGATGTTAAGGCAACATTTGTCAAAAGTGGGGTCACTGAAGCTAGAAAGACCATTTAGATCCTCAATATACAAGACACTCTACTATCTAGTTGAGATCAATCTCCATGGTCTTGAGAACAAAGGTCAACCTATCAAACAACTCATATAAGATGTCCTTTAAGTCAATATACATATGAAAATGGTTATGTAGAATTACCATCGACCTAACCCACAACATCTCACTTGGGAAATAATAATCATTTGCCCTTTGTTGCCATCTAACTTACTAACACCTAATTGGAACCTTGTTTCAATCCTTTACTAAAAATCATTTATTTAATTAGATTGGTCAAAGTCTAATAATCCTAGAATGGTTCTCTTAGGCATATAGATCAATACAAGAAGCCAATCATTTGTTATTTGGCCTAATAATCCATAGTCCAAGTAACTCTTCACATGTATTTTTCTTATCTCCTTAATGAGCTATGACACCCATCAATTACATACATCAATTCATTATAGAAAAAGTGGTACTAAACACTGATCCCCAAATATCTTGATGTAGAAACTGTAATCTAATACAAAAATGTCATATCCAAAAACTGACATAATGGAAACACACACAAAAATATGTTAACCTATTTTTGAGATTATATAATCCACATCTGACATAGTTGCATTTCCCATTGGCTATCCAAAAACATGGTACGAGATACAAAATGTGTCTAAACAACTCACATGTCTAAATGACATGGATGGAAATGTGCAAGTGGTCACATGATCACTATGCAATCATGTTGGCTGCACAGTATATAATTGGCCTATAGGCATTTCAAAATCCTACAACTCTCTAAGCTAGCTTATAGGCCCCATAACCCTAAGGCCTAATAAGAACATTCAATAAATGAGATATGAGTTTGAGAAACCATTGGCTCTAACTATACTAATTAATTCTTTGTGGTGCTTAAAAGCATCTTTGGATGAATATGGCCAATCACAAGTCTTAATTTGCACTTAAGTCATAATCAAAAATACATTTTTGACTTAATTCAAAGTCAAAGAGAGAGCTCAACTAAATATCATGTAGTCCTCAGATGACCTCTAAAGGGGTCTAAAATTTCCCAAATAAGCCCCTTGAGGATGAATCACTCCATCTCAATAGTTGGATCGATTCAACCTTGATCATTAGATTCGATCACAGGTGAGGAAACCCTAGGAATCCATATGGAATTGTAAAAAGCCTTCAAAATAGAAACAAAGTCATAAATTCATACAATAAAATAGAGGGAGGAGGTATTTGAGGATGACTTGTCCTTAGTCATCCCTCCTCTCCTTCCTCAACCTTGGAGGACTGCCAATAATGGATTCTCCAATATTTTGATCCTTTTTCCAATTATTTATTTTTCAAATCTATTTAGATAGATCTATACATGGTTTATACAAATACCAATTTTTTTGAAAAAGTTCTAGGATGTCTTAGTCTCCTATAGTTTCTAAAAAAATATGGAGAGCTTCAAGTTCCTCTACATCCATTAATGGTTTCCAGCAAGGTCAAAGATTTTAGTTTAAATTTTTTTATTTTGTCTCAAATAGAAAAGGATACAAAAATATTAAGGGATCCCTTTTGGCTCCAACCCATTCCAGGGATTTCAGGATCTACACAAGCCAACGAAGCCAAAAAAGCATTCCTATGACAACTTTCGCAAAGTGAAAACTATAAATTTTTAGGTTTAGAAAACACTTCCAAGCAATAGGGGGAAATGTTGAGGGGGATCCATTTTGGGTTCTCCTACCTCTAAGCCATTGAGTCTCTACAATTGTAGGTACAAGAACTGGTATCTAGGTTTCAAAAGAGGTATAAGGCATTTTGTAGGAGAAAGGGGTTATAACTGTAAAATTACTTCATTCCAAAAATCTAAACTTATTTATTAAAGAAGATTATGAAAAAGTGATGGGGTCCCTTTGGGGGTCACCCTACCTCTAGGTCTCCTCATCTCTACAATCAAATGCACAAAACAAGTATGATCATGGTTGAAATAGTTCTAGTTTGAATTAAAACAAAGTTATAGGTTTGAAATTTATATCAAAAGTTGATTTAAATAAAATATAAAATTTGTTTTAATTTTTAATTGATTGGCTTGGAGGTTATTTATAATATCATGGCCATGTTTAGTGGTTTAAATACAACTCATCTTAATGCCATGTCATCGTAGTCAGTAAGCAATTACATGAGTGGTTAATATTAACCATGCAACTAGACTATCCATAGCATACACCACAACCCTTTTACAAGTGCTTAGCCCCTTAAAAGCCCCTTTGTTGTCTCCATAGTCACATGGATGACTTCCAACCCTAAACATAGATTGTCCCATAATAAAATGTTAGGTGTCCTTCTGAAGGGCATGTGAGTTAGAAAAAGTGTCCTATAAAGGACTAATTTTCAAAAAAAAATCATAATTGGAGAATCACATAGGGAGAATTTATAAAATGAGTGGCTACATGTTCAAGTTTTTCATAATTTCATACTTAAATTATTTTTAACCTTCCAAAGCACCATTTTATGTGCAAATTAATTATATGAAGTGAAGGCAAATTATAAAGGAGATATAATATATAATTTTATTCAAATTAAAACTTTAAAATTAATATAAATTCACCCATAACTCCAAAAATTATATTAAATTATTGATTAACCCTAATTTATGGTATAATTAAAATTATGTGAAATTA
>JARHVA010003217.1:1247500-1322500 GCA_037957365.1 Torreya grandis | reverse complement strand
ATTCCCACACATCTATGTGATAGTTATGATCCCAATCCATTCTAAGTTACTATCAATCACCTACAGTAATATTCTAGTTTATGATAAATCAATTAAATATCCTACTCAGACATTTCTAGATCACCATAGTGGTATTTATGTCTTTTAGATAGTAATGCTAGGCTTAGATATTAATGTCAATATTCCTAACCTAAGGCTAATGGTGTCTCCCTTCACTTACCAACAACTATTTCTCCAA
Organism: Torreya grandis; assembly: GCA_037957365.1. NCBI lineage: Eukaryota > Viridiplantae > Streptophyta > Pinopsida > Cupressales > Taxaceae > Torreya > Torreya grandis. The sequence goes on along the minus strand of JARHVA010003217.1, from coordinate 1,322,262 downwards.
ATTAAACCCTTCCTATAGACTAGCCCATTCACGTAGCATGTCAATGGTGTAATAAATTACCCACATGGACTCATATATAAAAATAAACCCATACTTAAGACTCACTTGAAACTTATCTATAAAGAATTTATTCACTACTGCACATTGAGAGAATCTACCCTATTCTTCAAAAAATTATAAATCAATAAATAAGAGCAGTCACTACCCAAGTTTGAAACACACCAAGCCAATTCAAATGCTAACATTTTAAAGATCAAAGCTAGATTTTTAGGTGCATTCATAGATCAGAAGAGAAGAGTTTCACATTCACATTAAAAGGGAAGAACTATGTATGGCTTGACTTCCCTCTTCAATATATTAAATATGTAGGCAATGGTCAATAATTAATGGGGGTGGTTGGGGTCAGCTCAACATAATTACACTTCTTCACCTTTTATAGGTTTTCATCCTTCACAAGAGGACCTATGTTTTTAAGGAGAAAAAAGTTGATTTTTTAAGTTATGCATGCATTTAAAGGTCATAGATCACACAAATAAAGAATTGTGATATAGGTGCACCACATTATCTAGTAACATAGAGACAAACATGTCCAAGCTAGTAATGTCAACCCCAATCATTGGTGTCGATGTTCTTGTCTAGGCCTGATCTTATTGACCCTACGTGCATAGATAGTCAGTTCTAGATCTGTATTAATCATAGGCCTTCTTCCAGTCTATTTCTACTATTAGAGAAAATTCAAAATCAATCATTCAGATAGTAAATCTAAGTATCTTGATATCCTTAGTAATTTTTATAATTAGTAAATTGCATTATCAAATAAATATCAATCATTTACATTCATATTTATGCTTGAATGTTTTATATTATGATGTAATTATATTATATTATTTTAACATATTGTGACTGATACTAATCCAAAAATGGGGTAAAAATTGTCATCATTAGATGTGAATGTTGCATTGGGTCAATTTTGGGTGCTCACAACAGCCCTATAGGTAATGGCTCAATTTTGGATTACATTATGATTTGCACATCTCCACCTTTTGGTAAATTTTTGTGTATTTTTATTTTTGTGTTCATTGCACTTGATACTAGTGGATGTGCTTTTTTGTATGGGATGACATCTATCATAAAAATATATAGAGGATAATGGGATAGTTTATAGTTGGGTTTGTTTCATGTTAGGTTATATTTATAGGGATAACCATAGGTTTACATTGGAGATAGGTGCGACTAGTTTAGTTTCTAAAAACCTTTTTTATATATTGGTATATGAGCATATCGATGTAATCCATCTACCTAGACTGCCATTTTCTACTCAGACAATCATCGATCCTTATGCTTTTAGATTGTTCCATGCACAAGGTCATATCATGGGTGCCCATGATGTGGCTACATTTAGATAGACATTTTATATATTACAATGTGGCATTATCATTTGAAGGCCATACATATTGCAACTTAGATGGCCAAAGGATGATCATATGTTATATGGGATGAGAGTTATTCATTAGATCAGGGATCATCATGGTCTTCTTGAGTGTTTTTATTATGATTAGGTTACTCAGAAATTATGTATTTTATAAGATCAACCCCACATGTTGTGTGTGCAGATGTTCTCTTAGATGCCAATTCTTATAGGGGGATACACATGACCTAATGGATAATGATGTGGATAAAGAGTTCACCCCCACCAAAGATGTGGATCCACTCTCTATGGACCCATTCATATGTGATGTAGGTGTGATTGTATGTTATATGATATGGTTGATCAAGGCACAAATGTTACTTATATTTCCACCTACTACAAATAGGGTTAGTATTAATGGTGGAGTTGGTGGAGGTATTGATGTTGATTATGGTTTTGATGTGCATGTACTAGTAGTAGATGATAATCATGTTCATAATGGAGTGCCCAATGTTAGTGTTAGGGGAAATGTAGCTAGTTAGGGAGACATCTTTGCATTTGGTCTTGTCATGTAGGTTTCCCCCAAAGATCCTAGTAATTATATGTATTAAATTATTTTGTTTAGTTAGTTCTTTTTATATTTTTTATCATATTGAGTGTTAACGATTTATTTTATGTGTATGTTTTTTCAATATTGAATGTATGGATTTCCATGATATATAGGGTCATGTGATTTTTGACACACAAGATCCCAAAGTTCAATAATCCCATTGAGATTTTTTCAGATAATTATGCATATTTTTTTATCCCTTAGATTGAGGATGGCCTTCTTCGGTGAATATTAGAAATCTAATGATTTGGAGGCTCAGTTGAGGCAATCACAGTAATATAGACCACCACCAGTGGGACCTAGGGTAACACCTCTAGGTATAACCACATACTTTGTTACATCATTCATTACTAAGATAGATCACTTAGCAGATGATCACACTCATGATAGAGAGGATTAGGCTTATGCATATGTGTGTGTAGATTTTTTAGTTAGTTGTATTAGAGAAGTGATTGTAGTGGCCAAATAGATAGTGGTTTTATCGTAACCCAATTTGATATCGGTGAGAGTAGAGGTGTGGGTACCCATAGGGTTAGACCCAAATATGAGATTTGACTTGTCAAAGTATAAAATTGTGGTGTGAAGTTGTGCATAAGTTGTGGTATGAGAAAGTTATGAATCTATATCAAACATATCATCATCAAATCCACTACATTGAGATATATTGTTATAATAAAACTTTTACTTTGTAGGAGATGGAGTGCTAAGGGATGATATCTGAAGTTCTTTCAGTACTTCTAAATGTATCATCATTATTATGTATTTATTTAGGCAACCATTTTGAGATATAACCTAATTCATTATGGGATGTTCTTCCTCATATTTTGGTCATTTATCCCTTGAAATGGAAATAGTATCATCTTGGAAATCAAATGCGATATGATCATTAGTCTTATCTATTGTTGTATCCATTTATTTCATCCAAAGAGTTCCTAATAAAAAATTGCACTTGAGAAAAGTTGGCTCAATGTGGAAAGTGGTAATACATGATTTGGGACAAAGAGATATAGACAATTAAATGTACCCCAATGTCAGATGCATATACAAAGATCTCTTATTCAAAATTTTAATATCAAATCCAATATATGTAAGAAACATAATGCTATACATATTTAATTGAGTAGTGTTATCAATTGTAATACTATTGCATGGTTTTACTTCTATGTAAGCATTGATGACAAAAGGTTTCATGGTTGAAAAAAAAATCTTGGTTGGCACATTGGGAACCTTGTTTGAAAGACTAAATTCTTAGGTATGTACTACTTGGGATCTTCCTTCATTGGCACCTATTTCTTAGACAAATCTTCTTTAGGATAATATTATTTAGGAGATGACACATTATTTTGATCCTCTTTAGGAGTGTCCTTAGTCTCACTCATATGTGGGTGAAGCTCAATGTTGGTTTTTTCCAATAAGATCAAGGATTTTATATTTCAGAGCATATCATATATTAATTGAATTTCTATGTATTCTATGATATCACAATATTATCTTGATCTAAATGAAGTTGGTGTAAAATATGTATTACAATATGAAAAAGTACAACTAACTTAACATCAAGTATGTTATTAAATATTACACTAAAGTAATCATTAAAATTAGGATATTGATCTGATTCACTATGATAACATGTATGAATTTTTATAAGATTCATCTTTTTTCTAATTTGACAGCAGTTGTAAGAGATAGAAACATTAAAATGCCTATAGAATATGTTTTTGGCTTTCACATTGGGAAAGCAAATACTTTTTGCATGGTCTAACATGAAGGCTCAAAACACATGCCCAAACTATTTAGCGTATTAAAACTTCGTTTTAAAAAAAGTATAGAACTGAAAAGACCCATAAATTTTTTTAAGATTTCTAAAAATAGAATTTTTTCATAAAAATACCACTCTTCTTTAATTTTATAATGATTTTTTAAAAATCCATATTTTGAGAATGCCAAGATAAAAAATAATAATTAACAATTGTGCTTCAAACTACATATAAATGATGATGATTTAAAATATTGCGTCAAAGAGATTTTCTTGATTCTTTGTGGATTTGTAGACCCAAGAGACTATTTAAAGCTTCTGACTATAAGCCCTAGATCTAGATATTCAACTCCAAGGAAAATAGTTCACATGTCTTCTTTGAGAACTCTCTCAATAATTCCTATAAAACAAATTTTCATTAGCTGTTGTAAATAGATTAGAACAAAATGCAAACACATGACATTGTCTAGTAAAACAATTTAAAGAACAATTGAATAAAATATAAAATAAAATGAACGAAGTAGATGAATAGATGGAAGGTATTGTACCCTTTATATACACATCAACATATGACAAAAGGGTACATTAACTCAATTTAAGGCATTAGTGTTAGTGTAAATTATAATTAAACTTGCATGCTACACATGACATTATAACAAATACATATCACAAGCTACACATAAGCCAATTGTCTAAAAAGAACACTACAAGTGTTGGTGACTGAAAGGGATTAACAAAGACGGGTTTTACATTCTAACATTTTTTCAAAACATAACTTGGAGGATCAAATAAGCGTGTCATTAATAATCAAACTTTATATAAAAAGAAAAGAGACCATGACAAATGAAGTGTTATTGAAGCCAAAATTAAGAAGATAGAAATCTCTAAAAAAAAGATGTGAAGTTACAACACTAATTTTTACATTTATATAACAAATCTTTTATATCTATTTTCAAGTGAATAATGAACTATAGAAAATAGTGATATATTGAACCAACATTTGATTTCTCTTCCATTTAAAAGTGATTCCAATTTATTGGCTCAATGTGATAACGTAGCAGTGATAATGTAGCAGTGAAAACGTATCAGAAGAAAATGTAGCGGGAGAAAACATAGTGGGAGAAAATGTAGCGGAGACATAACATTGCAAGAGAAAATGTAGCGAGTAAAAAGCATAGCGAAATTGAGAATGTAGCACAAATGTAGCGAGAATCATAACACACCAATTTTTCAAAAAATAAACAAAGAAAAATACAATTTCATGAATTTAGAGTTATTATTGAACGTTGTGTGTGATGCCTCATAAATATTCCAAACTCAAAGTGATATCCTTAAGAAGAAAAAACAATAAAAATAGTTAAGATGTGAATGTGTAAAAGAGCAGGGCTCTTTGTTAGTAGCTTGTACTACTAAATGATAGCATTTCCTGATTTGCATTTGAAACTTATTTTTTAAATAATAGAATCCAGTATTTTTCTTGAAAGTTTATGGGCACATTTTGGCGCAGAGATTTTTATCATCCAAGCCCAAAGCGATACCATTAAGAAGAGAAAATGATAAGTGGAGTTAAGATGTGCATGTGCAAACAAAAGGACTCCATGTTAGTAGATTGTGCTACTAAACTATAGCATTTCTGGATTTGCATTTACAACTTATTTTTTAGATAACAAAAAATAACATAAAAGAATTCTCTATTATTATCGACATCTGCAAAAGGATCTTCAAAATTATGCATCCATTGCTAACAATATAGGTTAAGCAGGATTGTTCCATACAATGAAATGTGAGAGCAAACATATGATCTCTAAAAACTATGGATTAGAGTTCCATCTCCACGGACCTTAGAGCCATGTCTCTAGAAATCTTACAGAGTCCAAAAGGTTTTTTATTCGATATCAGTTGAGAGTTGTTGCATCAGCGAGTTTTTTAATCCCTCTTGATCATTCATATACTGGGTTTTTCTAATTATAAATTATTTCAATTTTTTAAACTTGCATTTATCAATCTTGAAATATTTTTTTCAATGAAGTCTATATGCATTTAAAAGCTTTGTATTGAGGTGCTTCCAAGTGGCCTCATATACTATTTTCTGAAAAATGATGTCCCTGTCCCTGTACCCATCTCCCGTACAAGAGACATATCCCATCTGCAGTTGACATTTTGTCATGTTAAAGATGTTGAATTTGGTTTTACAGCTCCCAATTTCATTTATTTAACTCTCTAAGGCCCTTTATGCACTCCTGAATTGTGCATATTCAATTCAAAATGGAGTGTTGACACACATGTTCTTATCCGTTCAAACTTATGTAATTCACAAGAGTTGAGGAAATAGGTCCCTATGGCCATAGTAGGTACAGTTGGCCACTTGCATACATGTCTATCAAGGCATTTGAACTGCAATGTCTACCACTATTGATCAAAATATGATTCACATAAATTTTGATGCAACTTCATACCCATTCGCCCCTGCTAAATGCTATTGCATAAATGTCTCAGATCTCTGCCTCCAAGTATGCCTACAAATATTGCCATGACTACTAGAATCCATTAGATTGAACATACTCAACTCTACACGAGAATCTCATCTGTGCATAACCCTTTTCAGCTGACAAGAAAAGGAAGAAGAGAAAAACTTTCCACCAGCGTAATACATTTCCATAAATCTCTCAAGATCTATTTAACAAGCCCATACTGTAAAAATCCATTGCAATGATTTTACGCCTAGAAACCCCAGCAAAGGGATGCAATTTGTCAAATAATATATGTGCCCATAATTTGCAGCCAAACAAACGTGTATCAGTGCTGTTACAAAAGCAATTATGTTGACAACACCACTTTCAATGAAACTCCATGGCCTGTTTTGTGCTTCCCTTCAAGGCCATGCCTCAAAAACCAGTCAAAAGAAATTGTGGTAGTATTTATATTTTCTCGTTCTCAAAATATGGCTATCTGTTGAGAGCTTAACAAGTTTATTATGTTTTGTTCGACGATTTATAGAATCTGACGATCAGAATATATTAGCGAATGGCGACTTTATGGTATACTATGTTATTATCCAACTACGATATATAATTGCTATGTTATCTACCGTGACTATATGTCGGCGACTATATCTTCTGCAATGTTATCTACCCCGACCATTATGTCGGGTACCAATTTATTGGGGATGACATTGTTTCTTGGCATCTCTATTTTTAAAGCAATATGTATATGTTTTTTGAAGCCCCTATTTTTTTATGTTTGCTGGAAATTTATTTCACTAATTTTTGCATTGGTTGACATTGTTGTGTGTTATGCTGTTCATTATGAATACATTGTCAAAGCATTTGCAGAGGGTATAATAAGCACTCCAACTTACCACTGCATTTAGACTACGAAGAATTTTGTTGCAAACATTTTAAAATTAATAAAATGATTCAATCACATACATGATGTGCATCCGAAAAGCTAACAAATATCACATACATAAGATTAGACATGAAATTTAGTAAGATTAGACATGAAATTTAGTTAAATTAGGGTTTTGAATTGTGTGGGACATCATGCCATGAACATCGAAATAAACCAATCATAACATAAACATCAAAATAGATCCTTGCTTAGGAATATCGTTTGGCATATGCTATGATAGCTAATGAGTGAAGAATGAGAGCAAACTGTCATGGAAATGCATAAATTCTCTATGGGGCAGGTTCAAATTAAAATACCACAAACAAAAGTTATTAATGAGACGAAGCGGAGTGAAAAAAAACGCATTGCGTCGACAGCAGGGTTCGAACCTGCGCGGGCGAAGCCCAACAGATTTCAAGTCTGTCTCCTTAACCACTCGGACATATCGACCCTTGACGTGAATTTCTTTTTTATGTATATATAACTATTAAATTATATTTTACTAATTAAGGCGATAATGAAATCAAATCGGCGGCAATGAACAAACAAAATTAAGGCGTCCAGCAAATCAATCACCGTACAAAATAATAATTCCTGAAAAAATTGAACCCGACGTGAATCGAACACGCAACCTTCTGATCTGGAGTCAGACGCGCTACCATTGCGCCACGGATCCCTTATTGATAAAGAGTAATATTTGCTTTTCATCACTTATCCTAGCTGCACGCAGTATGCGTTTTCTTTTATTTGCTGTCAGCGCAGTGTTGTTGTGAGTGGATTTCAAAATGAATAGAATCGAATTGAAGGCTAATCTTGATAAGCAAAACTACTTGAACATTGCCATTTTGAGAAGCCAAACTCACTCAACATTACTACTACTTTGATGCTCCCCTCCACTGGGAGTGAGTTATGACGAAAGGTTATTCACCCACGGGAAAGTTATTAAGCTACGATATCATGGACTTCTTCCATTTTTATTTTTGATATGGATGTTTACATTTTTCTAAGGGCAATTCTATATGTTTGAGTTGCAGTGAGTTCATGATGGATAGATGGCGTTATTCTTTTTTCGAGTGAGACATTCTAATTTCCAATGGTGTTTAAGGAGAGTTTTAAGTGATTGTGACCAATCATATGGTTCAGTTCGTACTCAAGTCTTAAATAAAATCTATTTTTGGGTTGATCTAGATGGCATTATTCTTTTCGAGTGAGACATTCTAATTTAAAATAGTGTTTAAGGAGAGTTCTAAGCCATCGTGATCAATCATATGGCTCAGTTCGTACTTAAGTCCTAAATAAAATCTAATTTTGGGTTGATCTAGTTTAAAGGAAAGTACTTAAACAAATATCATTTAGTTCTTATAGGACCTTTAAAGGTACTTAAAATATCTCGTTTAAGCTTTAAGAATGGAGCAACCCATTTCCATTGTCGGATGAAAGTAACTTTGACTGTCAGATTTCATCAAAGGAAAGGATATCCTAAACATTATTATGGAGGCCATAAAGTCTTCAATTCAATTATTGGATGGAAAAGAATAGATTTTTGAAATGAGGAAGGCGTTGAAGGATAACTTTTTCATAGTCATGTTTCCTTAGCGCTATACGATTATCATTAATCAAGTCTCCAAACTTTTAATCTAAAATGTTAATTTGAATTTCAAATTGATAGCATGATATAAAGATGTATGACTTTATCTTGTAGGTACCCACTTTGACAGAAAGCTTTTATAAGGTCTTAGTCTCCCATATTTCCAGACAGGGTTCAAGAGCTTCAAGCTCCATCACAACCATTAATGCCCACAACCATTAATGGCCACCACAAGGTTTAAGATAAATTTTTCAACAAAAAATAGTTTTAGGTTTTCTGTTAGGTTGTGGAGCTAAAAGCTTCACTGATGCAGACATGGAGGAGGTTGTTGAGAGGTTGTTGAGTTGCAGAGCAACCGACGTCGGTCTGGTCAACCGACGTCGGTCATATCCAGTGAGCAGAAAAACTGACATCGGTCAGAGATCGGCCAACGTCGGTCATCTCCAGCCAAACAGGGACCAACGTCGATCGCCTGTGTGGTTCCGAACTGCGAGTTTCACGGACAGTTTGTTAACGAACCGGTTGCTTGCATGTTAAAGGGTAATTTTAGTCTTGGAGCTGCGGATCTAATTATTGTAATTAGATGTCTAATTATTGTTTGCATGGGATCTATATAATAGACTCATGGGCTATATTGTAAGGTGTGCTAGTTGAGTAAGAGCAAGGTTAGCTTCTTCAGAGGGAAGAGAGCAAGGTGTGTTCCTCCTAGTTCCACAGGAGTGTCGAGTGTGTATGATCAGGTAGAGCTACAGGTTGTGCAAGTTCTGGTAGAGATCCACATGGGTGCTAGTTTGGAGAATCAGAAGAGTTCTTCATGTATGTATGATCTTGGTCGGCAGGTGTGCAAGGCCACGAGATCTACATGTGTAAGTAAGATCATTGATGTGCATGTGTGTGTGTGAGGTCAAAGGAGGTCTGCAGGGTAGCAAGATCAAAGGTGACAGTAACATATCAAGGAGCAAGAGCAGGTGAGATCTACTTGGCGTACGTTGTGTACTTGGAGTACGGTGTGTACTCGATCGTGGAGTACATGGAGTACTTGTGTACTGGCAGTAGTGATACTGACTAGTGGTACTGGCAGTAATGATACTGATTGGTTCGAGGTGAACACCAACTCTGTGTTTGAGTTGTGTGTTGGGACCATAAGAGAGAGAGTGGGCTCTTGAAGAGATTTACTATTTATGCCCTAGAGGTGTGTAAGGAAGAAGACTATGGCATCTTCTTTGTTGTATTTCCTTCTGAAAGAGTATTAATACAATTGGGTATTGTCTTTCATATTCTGTGTTGTTTTTGAATTCTAGTTACTTGTTACTTCTAGTTAAATTCTGCATATTTAGTTGCTTGGTAATCAATTGTGCTTCCTCGGTCCTGACAAGTGGTATCAGAGCTAAGGTTGCAGGGAGCAGGTTTGTGTTTGATTACAGGTCACTCTCAGGGGTTTTTGATTGAGTGGGAGTATAACAATGGCAAAAAAAAGTACACTAAGAATGGAGGAATTGAAAATCATGAATGGTCAATTATGGTGTTATGGAAAGAAAGAGTAGGTAAAGAAATATTGTTGGTTGGTAGAAGATCAGCATGAAGGAACTGAAGAAGCAGATGTTGTAGGTGTTGTTGCATAGGATGCTCTAGGATGTTCCTTGGATAAAGTAGAATCTTATTTTATAGATTTTGTTGCCTCTTTCCATGCAGCCTGAAATAGAGTATTTTTCCATGTTAAGGTCTTTGGAGACTTTGGAAAGATTTATTTAGGGGCTGGTGTGCCTTGTCAAAGTTTTGGCAAAGGAAAAGTGTTGCTGAAATTATAGGTGGCCAACACATGGGTGTTGAAGAAGGTCATGCAGGTCCCAGTCTTGAAGATGCGACTAATTTCTTCAGGAAAGTTGGGTGATGAGAGATGCACAAAAACTCTCATAGCGGATGCACTTGAATTAGCAGGTGGTAAGAAAGTAGGTATCCTTTATCTATCTACTTATATTACTGATTCTTATTTTGTTGCGAAGACGTGGCTTTATAGGCTTGGTCACAAGAGCAAGAAGGAGATGCATGTTCTTAAGCGGAAGTCAGATGTATTTGATAAACTTAAGAACTAGAAAGCCTTGGTGTTTATGGAGGAGATGACAGATAGAGATTAGTGGAGAAGGCTGAGTAACTCTGAGCAAGGCAGTTTGGATAGGGTTTTGATCCAAAGAGAGCTCACAGATAAAAAGTCATCACTCACAGGCAAACACAGGTACCAACGTCGGTCAAGGGAAACTAGCGTCAAATAAACAAGCACCAACGTCGATCATGTGCAGACAGGCAAAGTCAGTGGTGTCAGGCAGGTGGAGACCGACGTCGATAGGATAACCGGTGTCGATGACCTGGACAATTGCATGGAACTGACATCGGTCAGATGCAGACTGTGTGGTGACTGAGGTCGGTCATTAAAACGGATTTTGGGCAGATAACAAGCTGTCAAGGAGTCTCAAATGCCCATATGGAGGATTGAAAGGGTAAGTAAGCCTCAAATTCATTATTTCTCTTCTTTATACTCGTTGCTCACTGTAGAGCAGAAAGGATCCAGGAAATAGTGGGAGCATGGCATGAATGAGGAAGTTGATTCCTAGGATGCAGAACTAAACAGGAAATTTGGTAGGGTTGCTAGCCGGTATGAAAGCACTAAAAGATGAATGGATACCTTAGTTAAAGAATAGAGAGAATGGACACGTGAGACGGAAGGCCAGGTCATATGGTCTTGAGGAAGCTCCAGGACAATGGTACAGGTTTGACAGGTGGATGACAAAGCATGGCTTTAGTCAATGTCATTATAACTACTATGGTTTTTTTATCAAGTGGGTGATGATTGCAACATCATCCTGTTACTGTATGTTGTGTGTTTGCTTGATGCAGGGTTACACATATAGGGTTTTTCTGAGCTAAAGGTAAAGTTAGTTCAGAGGTGTGTCATGAAAAATTTAGAGGAGCAAAATTCTTTGGCATGAGTAATCCTAGAGACAGGGAAGATCACAAGTTGATGTTGTCACATGATGATTGTGTGAAGGTAGTGCAGGATGCAGAATAGGGCAGCACACCTATGGATGGACAGTTCACAGAACAGGGTCCCCAATCACAATGAGGTTGAGAACATGTGTACTCCCTGAGTTTACCCAAGCAGTGGGTGCTATCAAAAAGTTTGTATTCAATCTGAGAAGGAAGCACTAGAAAGTGATTCAATGGTTTCTCAGGTATCTGAGAGGGACCAATAGCAGGTCGACATGCTATGCAGGGTCAGGACTTCGAATATGGCAGGGTACTTAGATGACAGGTGTTGCACCACAGGTTTTGTGGTGGTTGGTCTTCAAGGTTGAGCTTGAAGAGGGATACAAGATAGGAAACAAATTAGACGATGTACAGGTACAGGTACAGTGCAGCTTTTTATCTCCAAGTGGGAGATTGTTAGGTTGTGGAGCTAAAAGCTTCACTGATGCAGACATGGAGGAGGTTGTTGAGAGGTTGCTGAGTTGCAGAGCAACTGACGTCGATCTGATCAATCGAGGTCAGTCATATCCAGTGAGCAGAGAAATTGACATCAATCAGGGATCGGCTGACATCAGTCATCTCTAGCCAGACAGGGACTGACGTCGGTCACCTGTGCGGTTTCAAACTATGAGTTTCATGGACAGTTTGTTAACGAAACAGTTGTTTGCATGTTAAAGGGTAATTTTAGTCTTGGAGCTGTGGATATAATTATTGTAATTAGATGTCTAATTATTGTTTGCATGAAATCTATATAATAGACTCATGGGCTATATTTTAAGGTGTGCTAGTTGAGTAAGAGCAAGGTTAGCTCCTTCAGAGGGAAGAGAGCAAGGTGTATTCCTCCTAGTTCCATAGGGGTGCTGAGTGTGTATGATCAGGTAGAGCTATAGGTTGTGCAAGTTTTGGTAGAGATCCACAGGGGTGCTGGTTTGGAGAATCATAAGAGTTCTTCATGTATGTATGATTTTGGTCGGTAGGTGTGTAAGGCCACGTTTGGAGATCTACATGTGTTAGTAAGATCATTGATTTGCAGGTGTGTGTGTGCAAGGTCAAAGGAGGTTTGTGGGGTAGCAAGATCAAAGGTGACATCAACATATCAATGAGCAAGATCAGGTGAGATCTACTTGGAGTACATTGTGTACTTAGAGTATGGTGTGTACTCGGTCGTAGAGTACGTGGAGTACTTGTGTACTAACAAGAGTGATACTGACTAGTGGTACTGACAGTAGTGATACTGATTGGTTGGAGGTGAACACCAACTCCGTGTTTGAGTTGTGTGTTGGGACCGTAAGAGAGAGAGTGGGCTCTTGAAGAGATTTATTGTTTATGCCCTAGAGGTGTGGGAGCCCTAGAAGTGTGTAAGGAAGAATACTGTGGCATCTTCTTTGTTATATTTCCTTCTAGAAGAGTATTAATACAATTGGCTATTGTCTCTCATATTTTGTGTTGTTTCTAAATTCTAGTTACTTGTTACTTCTAGTTAAATTCTGCATATTTAGTTGCTTGGTAATCAATTGTGCTTCCTCGATCCTGACAAGTGGTATCAAAGCTAAGGTTGTAGGGAGCAGGTTTGTGTTTGATTATAGGTCACTCTCAAGAGTTTTTGATTGAGTGGGAGTATAGCAATGGCAGAAGAAAGTACACTAAGAATGGAGGAATTGAAAAGCATGAATGGTCAATTACGGTGTTATGGAAAGAAAGAGCAGGTAAAGAAATATTGTTGGTTGGTAGAAGATCAGCATGAAAGAACTAAAGAAGTAGATGTTGCAGGGGTTGTTGCATAGGATGCTCTAGGATGTTCCTTGGATAAAGTAGAATCTTGTTTTATAGATTCTGTTGCCTCTTTCCATGCAGCCCAAAATAGAGTAATTTTCCATGTTAAGGTCTTTGGAGACTTTGGAAAGATTTATTTAGGGGCTGGTGTGCCTTGTCAAAGTTTTGGCAAAGGGGAAGTGTTGCTGAAATTGCAGGTGGCCAACACATGGGTGTTGAAGAAGGTCATGCAGGTCCCAGTCTTGAAGATGCGACTAATTTCTTCAGGAAAGTTGGGTGATGAGAGATGCACAGAAACTCTCACAATGGATGCACTTGAATTAGTAGGTGGTAAGAAAGTAGGTATCCTTTATCTATCTACTTATATTACTGATTCTTCTTTTGTTGCGAAGACGTGGCTTTGTAGGCTTGGTCACAAGAGCAAGAAGGAGATGCATGTTATTAAGTGGAAGTCATATGTATTTGATAAACTTAAGAACTGGAAAGCCTTGGTGTTTATCAAGGAGATGACAGACAGAGATCAGTGGAGAAGGCTGAGTAACTCTGAGCAGGGCAGTTTGGACAGGGTTTTGATCCAAAGAGAGCTCGCGGGTAAAAAGTCATCACTCACAGGCAAACACAGGTACCAGCGCCAGTCAGGGGAAACTGGCATCAAACAGACAAGCACCGACGTCAGTCATGTGCAGACAAGCAAAGTTGATGGTGTCAGGCAGGTGGAGATCGACGTCAGTAGGATAACCAGCATCGGTGACCTGGATAGTCGCATGAAACCAACATCGGTCGGATGTAAACTGTGTGGTGACCGAGGTCGGTCACTGGAACGGATTTTGGGCAGATAGCAAGCTGTCAAGGAGTCTCAAACGCCCATATGGAGGACTAAAAGGGTAAGTAAGCCTCAAATTTGTTGTTCCTCTTCTTTATACTCATTGCTCACTGTAGAGCAGGAAGGATCCACGAAACAGTGGGAGCATGGCATAAATGAGGAAGTTGATTCCTAGGATGTAGAACCAAACGTGAGATTTGGTAGGGTTGCCAGCCGGTATGAAAGCACTGAAAGATGAATGGATACCTTAGTTAAAGAATAGAGAGAATGGACACGTGAGACAGAAGGGCAAGTCATATGGTCTTGAGGAAGCCCCAGGACAGTGGTACAGGTTTGACAAGTGGATGACAAAGCATGGCTTTAGTCAATGTCATTGTAACTACTGTGATTTCTTTACCAGGTGGGTGATGATTGCAACATCATCTTGTTACTATATGTTGTGTGTTTGCTTGATGCAGGGTTACACATATAGAATTTTTCTGAGCTAAAGGTAAAGTTAGTTTAGAGGTGTGTCATGAATAATTTGGAGGAGCAAAATTCTTTGGCATGAGTAATCCTAGAGACAGGGAAGATCACAAGTTGATGTTGTCATAGGATGATTGTGTGAAGGTAGTGCAGGATGCAGAACAGGGCAACACACCTATGGATGGACAGTTCACAAAATAGGGTCCCCAATCACATGATGAGGTTGAGTACATGTGTACTCCCTGAATTTGCCCAAGCAGTGGGTGCTGTCAGAAAGTTTGTAGTGAATCCAGGAAGGAAGCACTAGAAAGTGGTTCAGTGGGTTCTCAAGTATCTGAGAGGGACCAACAGCAGGTCGACATGCTATGCAGGGTCAGGACTTCGGATATGGCAAGTTACTTGGATGACAAGTGTTGCACCACAAGTTTTGTGGTGGTTGGTCTTCAAGGTTGAGCTTGAAGAGGGATACAAGCCAGGAAACAAATTAGATGGTGTACAAATATAGGTACAGTGCAACTATTTATCTCTAAGTGGGAGATTGTTAGGTTGTGGAGCTAAAAACTTCACTGATGCAGACATGGAGGAGGTTGTTGAGAGGTTGCTGAGTTGCAAAGCAACCGACGTCGGTCTGATCAACTGACGTCGGTCATATCCAGTGAGCAGAGAAACTAACATTGGTCAGGGATCGGCCGACATCGATCATCTCCAGCCAGACAGGGACCAACGTTGGTCACCTGTGCGGTTTCGAACTGTGAGTTTCACGGATAGTTTGTTAACGAACTGGTTGTTTGCATGTTAAAGGGTAATTTTAGTCTTGGAGCTGTAGATCTAATTATTGTAATTAGATGTCTAACTATTGTTTGCATGGGATCTAATAATAGACTCATGGGTTGTATTGTAAGGTGTGTTAGTTGAGTAAGAGCAAGGTTAGCTCCTTCAGAGGGAGGAGAGCAAGGTGTGTTCCTCCTAGTTCCACAGGGGTGCCGAGTGTGTATGATCAGGTAGAGCTGCAGGTTGTACAAGTTCTGGTAGAGATCCATAGGGGTGCTGGTTTGGAGAATCAAAAGGGTTATTCATGTATGTATGATCTTGGTCGGCAAGTGTGCAAGGCCACGTTTGGAGATCTACATGTGTAAGTAAGATCATTGATTTACAGGTGTGTGTGTGTGCGAGGTCAAAGGAGGTCTGCGGGGTAGTAAGATCAAAGGTGACATCAATATATCAAGGAGCAAGATCAGGTGAGATCTACTTGGAGTACGGTGTGTACTCGGTCATGGAGGACATGGAGTACTTGTGTACTTTCAGTAGTGATACTGACTGGTTGGAGGTGAACACCAACTTTGTGTTTGAGTTGTGTGTTGGGACCGTAAGAGAGAGAGTGGGCTCTTGAAGAGATTTACTATTTATGCCCTAGAGGTGTGGGAGCCCTAGAGGTGTGTAAGGAAAAAGACTGTGGCATCTTCTTTTGTTGTATTTCCTTCTGGAAGAGTATTAATACAATTGGGTATTGTCTCTCATATTCTGTGTTGTTTCTAAATTCTAGTTACTTGTTACTTCTGGTTAAATTCCACATATTTAGTTGCTTGGTAATCAATTGTGCTTCCTCGGTTCTGACATTTTAAAATTAATTTTAAACAGTAGAGTGCACAAAAATAGCAAGGGTCCCCTTTTGGGTCAGCCCGTTTCAAGGCTTTCAGGTGCCCACACAAGTTGAAAGGTCAAAAGGTGTCTCTTCTAAGGAAAAATATCATATTGAGTGAAATTCATCGTTTCAAGCCTTAAAATTTGTTTCATGTAAAATAGAACGAAAAATGGATGGGGGGTCCCTTTTGGGGCCACCCTAATCCTCGACTTTCATCTCCCCTGATTCAACTATACAAAACTCATGACTAGGTTAAATAATGTCTTTGGGTTTAAAGTTTAACCTTATACAGGTTAAAGATTTTAATTTTAATATTATAAACATTATTTTAATTATATGAAAAACCTAACAGTTAGTTGTATTAACCCCTGTAGCCATACAAAAAGGTTGGCAGCTTGTTAGTCGCTCAGCTATAAGTCATGTCATTGGTTAACCGCTAACCACTCACATGGGCAATTAGCCTAACCACATGGCTCACTTTTATATAAAAATAAAGTCATCATGTCCTTAGGGGCTTAACTTGCATAGCATGGAATCTTATGGGGGACCATCACTAAACCTATAAGCCTATTCTATGTGAGCTGGAAAATGCCCTTTGCAAGGGCCTGCGTGCAATTAAAATTACTGTACAAACTGTCAATTTTCAAAAAAATCATAACAAATAAATTATATATCCAAAAATTACAAAACAAAAAGATTCGGGTTTAGAAAATCTATCATTTCATACTAAAATTATTTGGATAGGTTTTTATACCTCAATAAACATGCATAAAAATTAAGCGAAGTTTAGGGATTTTAAAAAGTAAATGATTAATTTTTAGTGATCATGCTTAAAAATCATAACTTTTAAATGGCAACACAAAAATATTTCATAATTCGCTACAAAATCATGAGAAATTTAAATTTGAAAAATAAAAATAAAAAAAGAAAAGAAAAGAGAGAGAAATTAAGGTAAGTTTAAAATTTGCATAAAAATTGTTTGCATGTAATGGTTCTTCAATGGACTCAATGATAAACTTAAAACGAAGTATATTAATTTATTTTATTTTAATTTTTCCTTTATGATAGAATAAAATATAAAAACATTTCAATTTAAACAGTATTTTACAAATTCGCTATTTCATTTAACAAAAAAAATCATTTGATACATTCATTTTATTTCTTCAATAAAATCTACAGATAGGAAACAAGCAACTAACTCACATGATGTACATCATAATTATAACTTCACTCTTCTTACTAATTTAATATTAAAAATTATATTTTTAAGGCTTAAAAAACATCTAATAGAATTTAAACAATAATTAAAAATACTAAGTAATAATAATTCTTCAAGTGATATTCACAAGTCATCCACAAGACCAACCGAACGAGGGGATCACCTCCTATCCTTTTGGTAGCATTAGATAATTGCATTAGGCATATCCAAGCTTGAGACTTCCAATTCCAAACATGTTCACATCATTGATTAAGGTACACAAGTTAATGATGTGAGATTGAGCTGATAGCTAAGGTTTGTCAAGGGTCACTCATTAGGCAACACATCTAAGATACTCAAAATTTTATTTACATAAGAAAGGCTTCCAATCCCACAGAAACACATAAAAAATAATAACAAGTTCATCATAATATATTTACAACACTAAAAACGCTCACCCAAAGAAAATAAGAGCATGGAGATTTCTCAACCTTATTCTACCATCTCTTAGTCATGAGAGAGCATAATCACAATCAACCATGTCAAATAACATATAAGAAAAAATAGGGATTTTAATTCCACCAATCACTACCACTACATATTATAAAACCACATAAAAGACCATAGGACCCAGTGTCACCAACCACTACCACTACATAAAGGTGCATAATGAGCTTGTAAATTCAAACAAATGTTTGTAACTTTGCGTTATTCTCCTTTCTCTCATTTGCTATAATTTTCCATTTAAAATATAATGACAATCTACCAATTTTGTCATTGTCTCATGCAAACTATTCTTTGTTCAATTTTATTTTCTTTTTACAATATTTAAATGGTGATGTTTTCCTAGTCGTAGTTTTCCCCCCTGTGCAATAGTCCACAACCATCATTTATGCACTTGAGATTTAGTTAGATTGTAGTTTATTTGGTCTCCAGCTCGTTGCCTCTTTTTTGAGTGTCATTATATATCTATCTTTTAATTTGTTTTAAGGATTAAAACCCAACACTAAGTGGGTCATAATTCAATTAGTGGCATATTAATAATATTGTTTGTATAATTTAGCCATATTTTTCATGGCTTTTTCATGATTGGGAAATCTTAAAGTGTACGTGTGCATCGTCATGTAGGATAATTTTTTATTAAAATTTTTAAATATATTTTTTTAATTTTTTTATAGAAATAACTAAAATTCAAAATACGAATTAATTATTAACATAATTGTTGGCAAATTTTGTCATCATTGATTAAGGGTATGTGCAAAACTAATTTAAGGTAATATAATTTTGGTTAGTGGTCTATAACATGTTTTAGATAAATTAAGATAAATTTTCAAAAGTTAAGGTAAAGTGAGTCTAATTTGTTTTTTGCAAAGTCTATCAAAACATTTGGTAATGTCTTGTCAAGTGAGTCAAGTTCATTTTCTTAAAGGTCATTTTAAGTCATTTAATGTGATAGGAGATCAAGTACAAGTTCTTATTAGTACATTCAAGCTCATTTTAATATTATTAAATTGTTTTTTCCTTTGTAATTGTTCTCAAACATCTTCAAAGAGTAAAACAAGTGCAAATGAGGTTCAAAGTGTAAAAAGGTATCTTGGCACGTTTAATTACTTATGTGCAGGTAGGTATTTTGGAAGAATTCAGTCATAGAGTGAGGATTCAATAATATCTCCACAACATACTATCCTTCATCAATCTAAAACCATGCTCAAGAATAGCTCATAGGTCTAAAAATGGTATAAGTTTCTTCTATTTCTCCATTGAGCTATTTGTAAGCTAGTAAGGGTTATTTTCAAATGTTTGGTTCATGAAGGAGAAAAAGAGTTGGATCAAATTATCTTAGGGGAACATGGGGGCCCCTATGACCTCAATATTATATTCATTTTTTACATGTTACAAGGCTTAACTTCATAAACCATCGCTAGAAGGAAAAGGGCTCTAAAACCCTTCTAAAACCCCAATAACTCAGTTTCAGGCAATATGATTATATTTTTAAACTCTTTGATTAAAATGAAAAGTTGTGTGAGATATTAAGGGGAATAAATAACCCTAATAAACCTTCATAAATCAAATTTTCAATGCAAATAATAGTGAAAGGTGTAGGTATAAGTTGCAAGGTTTCAAGATTACAAGAGGGATAGTCAGAAAATGGGGTTTTAAGAGTTTAAGTGATTGATTGAGGGTATATAATGGTTGTAATGGTTATAGAGGATCATATAGATTCCAATTCAAAATTAATAATGTATTTAGGTCTCATATAACTTAAGATATGCTAATTTTTCTTTTTTTTAGGTGTCATTATTCTTATTTTATGGGAATGTTGCAAGTCTAAAGGGGTACTTTTAGGTGGTTTTATTGATTGATAATGACCAAAAAATGGTTGCAATGGTTATATGGGTTAATATATATTATAATTAAAAAATAATTATGTATTTATACCTCATATAACTCAATAAGTGTCAAAATTCAGACATAGAGTCATGGGAAAATGAGAAAATGCAAGGTGGGACAACACTAAAAAGTGCATACCCTGAGTTTTACTGAATGAAATATCATGAAAAATGACATGGAAGTCTATTTTGATGTTATTTAATGTTTAAAAGTTTTTTTATATCCTTAAACCCCATGATGAGATAGAAAATGGTAAAACATAGGTCTACACCATGAAGAAAATCAAGGTTCTTGATTAATTTGATCATGGATGGAGTGTGAAATGAGTGTTTTAGACCTTTTTAAGAGAATAGAATGATATGAGAGGGTGTATAATTATTTTAAAAATATGAATCTATGATTATACAATGAAAACTAATGCAAAATAGGTTCATCTCACTAAACAATATCTCTAGACAACCCTACAGACAACAAGTGGGTTTTTTTTTAGAATTCTTATTTGAGGGTTTGGTGACGTATTTATGATATTTTAAAACTTATTAAGATATTATCAACTAATTCCTATCCAATGATCCTAATATTAGTGGCTAGTGGATCTAAAAATCATTTTAGACCTCCAAATCCAAATTAGGGTTTCTTGAGGCCTAAAAAGCACAAAATGACATTTTTAGAAGTTGTATGTAGAGTTTGAATATGAATTTTTTTTAAGGTATATGAAACCATGGTTATAATTTTAAATACTCATTATACCCATACTATATTTAAATAATGAAATTTCATCAAGTTTCATATTCTCATTATGCATTTGGTAAGCTTGTCATGATGGAGAAGATGGACATATCCAAGAAAGATTAGTATAAATAGTTATTATTTTTCATCATCAAATGAAGTATCATAAATTATGTTGCATGAGTACCTAAAAAATTAAGACATGTATCCATTCACTACACTAATTTGGAGGAAGAAGCATGCAAACCTATCAACAAGCTCCATCAATGCATAAAAATCTTCAACAAACCTTGCCAAGTCAATCACTTGTGTTCTTTGACATTTAGATAAAAATAAGAGGTCAAGAGTTTGTTTTCAAAAAGGATTCAAGGTTTTAAGGATTATTCACTAACCTCAATATGACTTTATTTCTCTCTCTTATGCCAAGGCCATGAGGAAAAAATTGAATCAACATAAAGAAGCCTTCAAACAACCCTATCAAGGTGGAGAGACATCATGAAAGAATAGAAGGGTTAGTTGAAAACTTGACCAAGCCTTGAAGGCATATTTTTACCCATGGATGAGACTTATTCATCATAAAAACATGTAAATAAACTCACTTCTATGCCACTTTGGAACTATTTAAGGAAGTTGAGAGAGAGAGAAACATGCAAGCAAGAATATAGATGCATAGGTGGGTCAAACTCCAAGAGACAAGGAGGATAGTTAAAGCCACTCAATAAAAAGATGGAGAGTCTCAAGGAAGTTGAATTATATATTCAAAAGGAATAAATGAATATGATCAAGACCTCTTCAAACATTGAAGACCATCAAGGCATACAAGGAGACCAATTCCCTTCAAGATAGGTCATGAATGAGGAACTAAGACTTATTCAAGCATTTAAATAAGCCTACCTCTCCTTCCTATGACATTTTAAAAGAGAAATAAGTGAAAATATAACATGTAATACATAAGATTTAAAAAAAACAAGTAATTTGGATAATATAAAAGTGGTTGAGAAAGAAGTAAAAAGATGACTAGGCATGATGACTCATCCCCATTTTGGGGTTGCTTTCTCTCCTCTCTCCTAACTCCCATTTTATATATATTTTAATTTTTTTAAATAATAAATCATTATTATTTTATATATGTATAAAAACTACCAAATTTTTTTACTAAATCACCTTTGAAGCAATAATAAGTTGTTTTTTATTCATTTTCAAGCTGGCCATGAAGTGTGTGCCTCATGTTCATTGATGTAACTTAGTGAATGATTGATTTACTATGTTTATGTGTAGATTTTTCAATTTTATGTACCATAAAATAATTATTTTAGGTTATATAAAGTGTCTAAGTCTTATTTTTACCTTTTTTGAAAGTAAATTCAACCAGTGTTCATTCCTTCCATGCTAGTGTGAATATTTATCAAGATCTTTGTATGGCATACTGATGTAAAAGTAAAATAGTTGTAGATGAAGTGAATGTGTGCAAGTTATTTATCTTCTTAAGTTTGTCAATTATAGGCATAATTGTCTATAAAATTGGTACATCATCCCTAATTTTCAATTTTCATTTTCAATTTTAATTTAAGTATTACTCCCTTTACCCTTTTCCAAGTAAAAAAATCACTAAATTAGAGAGTTTAGAATGAATTAGGTGAGTGTATCAAGGGAACCAAACCTTCATTGGATATAATATATAATATAAATCTACCCACACCTTGGAGAGATTCTATTATATCAATAGGAGTGAGAATAAGTAAACATTCTCACAAGGACACATTCCTGAGTGATAACAGTTTCTTGCATGTTTGATGGGACCATTCCATAGTATAGTTGAATATTGGATTTGAAAAAAGATATTTTTAGTAATAGATAATATTTATCATTCTTGTAACAAGTGATTTTTTGAGTTTCAGACTTAATTGTAGCAGATAAGTATCAATTTTATGCCGAAGATCACTATAAGGTATTCAAGTAGAGGTATTCCTTTTGAGTTTGTTGAATTACCTTTGCATTAAAAAAAAAGATTTTTTTTTAAAGAACAATTCCATATCTTAAGAGGTTATTTTAGTCACCAAATTAACCTATTGTGCAAACCACTACAACATCAAATCCCATTATCAACATGGTTTCCCCTAGGAACCAAGTATTTGTCCCTTTCAATGATGGAATCCATCTCAGTTTGGCCTAATATAATGAAATATTAGACTCAACCCTAAAAATACTACCATATTTAATAGATGAGGATCAAACTACACCCATATAACATATCAAATTTATGTCCAACTTGTGTTTAGTCAACCATGTTACTCAAGTGAATGTTACTATCTGTTTGCTTGATGCATCCATCAAGGGAAAGGTATTGAAATGGTATAGGAAACTTCCCTTGAAATCTATTTCTACTTTGGGGTGATTTAGGTACAGTATTTTGTAGACAATTTGAAGATAAATTAGACCATTTATCCCTCATTGAGAAGCTCACTACCATCAAGAGAGCACCATATGGAATTATGACTGATTTCAAATTTAAATTTTAGAAACCATGAGACATAATACCTCCTATAATAAGGCCATCTCCTGATTATGATTTATTATAATTCTTAAGAGACTTGAATTCTATTATTTTAATTATGATTTTGTCCACGAGTAGTAGGACACTCTCAGATGTCTATGAGGTTCTCATTAGAGTGAAAAATAGTCTAATTTAGTTAGTAAAATTTCATTTAGGCCTTAAATTCCATTTTTTTATAGAAACACAACATAATCCACCTCCTAAATCTCCATCATTAGCCCCAATTCCAATGGTTCAAAGTCAAATTCAAGCTCCTCTTAATCAATCTAGTGAACTTGGTGAACTAAAAAGTATATTGCAATATTTTGGCAATGAGATAGTTCAACTAAAAAGATAATAATATTAAGTCAATAGGCCATATAAAACACATTATCATCCCACATATCATCCATATCAAGAATAAAAACCTCCCTACCAAGGCTTTAGAGATAGGCTTCCATACTAAGCTCAAGGAGTCATTACACAAGCCAAACTATATGATGTAATTAACCCCAATGCTCCTTCCACATATAAGGACATTATACCAATACAAAATAAATTAATGAAAGACTCAAGTTAGCATCCTTATAACACCAATGATGTGCAAAATCAAGCTTTAATGGCATAAAATATGGTCATTCCTCAAATGACACAAGAAGAAATCTTTTTTTAAGGAGGCCAACATAATGAATCTATGATATAGCAAGGAGAAGTGAATAATGTAAAATAAATAACTATTGTAACCTTTGGAAATTGATAATCTGATGATCACATGGTAGTAAATTAGATTGGTGAGCCTATCAAATCAAACAACTTAGTTGCATCCATCACAAGAACCAAGAGAAGGGCTACAAATGAGCCTCAAGAGGTAAGTCATGATCCAAATATTTATAATATGTTTTTTAAAGGTAATAATGATCAATTTTATTCCCCTTTAGCTCAAAAAAATTATAATTTGGAATCAAGCAATGTTCACCAAGTGCCTCAAGTACAAAAGCATCCTATTGCTCCATAGGCAAAACCAAAGATTGCAGGCTCTTTCTTCAGCATAGTAGATGATATGAATAAATAAAAGATTAGAATTAACATTTGGGATTCATTAGTAATCCTAAGACAAAATTATATCCTTATCCATGAGCTTTTAGGCCTTAACTTGTCTATAAAACCATCAGAGAAGGAAAGTGTGGTTCTAGCAAATTTAGACCAATAAGTGAAAAAATAAGTAAAATAGATATATAAAGGGGTAAATGTCACTAAATATAATGTAAAACCAAGCAAGACACCTCATTTATATATTTATTTGATTGTTGTCAAAACACTAGTTCATAATTGCATGGTTGATAGTGGGGCAAGTAGCACAGTGATGCCAAAATAGATTAAAAATAAGTTGGGTTTGGTGTATGAGCCAAAAACTAAGGGTGTCTTGAAAATTTATGGATCTCAAACCAATATAATGGGTATAATAAATAATCTAAAACTAACACTTCATGTGTTCCTGAATGTGACCATTTAGCAAGATATGGTGGTGGTAGATCTTCCTCCATACTTTGCTATGTGATTATCATGTAACTTCAGTTTTAAGATAGGTGGGTATATTTCAATTGATTACACATACCTCATTTTTATATCAAGGTATGTAAATAAATTTAAAATTCATTCATAGACTATTACTCATTTTCATCTAAAACCATAATGCCTAGTGTTGTTAATGATAATTATGTCATCTCAGATGAAGTAGAGAAAACTAGTGAAGTTGAAATAAACACATTTCTTGATGAAATTTCTCATTTTTTATTGATTAATGGGATAATAATATTCATGAAAATTATCTCTACAAGATTATATATGAATGACTTTGAGTTTATTATTTACATGAAGATAGTGCACAAATTCTAGCTCTAGACAAATAAGAAAAAGCTAAATGATGGTTTATGACAACTCTATTTCAATAGCTTAAGGAATAAACATGGTACAGAGGCTGGTATTATATTGGTTACAACATAAAAACAAACATACTATGTTTTTTGTAAAATTTTAATTTAGATGTTCTAACAATGTATTAAAATATGATGCAATAGTTCATGGTTTGCAATAGGCTAGAAAGATGGAAGATAAACTCTTACAGGCATTTGGAGATAGTGAGCTTGTGGTACATCAAATAAGAGGATTAAATTTTTGTAAAAATCCATTGTTAAAATCATAAAAATATAGGGTATGGGATATTCTAGAAAAAACTGATGTATTTGACATACAAGCAATGCCTAAAGAGAGAGCAATAAACATGTAGATAGGTTGGCTATAATAGGAACTCAGTTTGACATTCTAGATGTTGTAAGGAATTATAAAACTCAGTGAAACAAAAATATTGTGGTAAGACCATTATTAATAATAATTTGAATTGGAAATTCTTTGAGGATGATGATCAGATTATTCATTTCCTACAAGAAGAGGCTAAATTCTCTTCTAAAAATTAGTCAAAACTTTTGCAACAACATAATGATCAAATAATTTACTTAATAATTTGGCTCAAGTCTAACAAATTATCCAAAGGTGTTTTCACACTTGATAATATTTTCATAGGTATGATGAGGTAAGAAGGGAGAAATATACTATGTATATCAAAAAAGAACATTATGCAAGCATTGACATAATCAATGGAAAAGCTCTCAAGCATGGTAAAGTATGCTCTCAATCTAAAAAAGAATACTTTGTTGATTTATGTAAATAGTTTGAAGTTGTGTTTTCATGGTAGTATAGTGATTTAAAAGGATTTGGTCCTAGATCAACTCAACACACTATTTAACTAAAAGTAGATACAAAATTAGTGAGGCAAAGATAAATACCAATCAACCTAAACCTAGAACCTTTGATGAGAATAGAGCTTCACAAACTGATTGAATCAGCTATCATCTTTCCCATCAAGCATTCCACTTGGATGGATAACATTATTCCCTTTAAAAGTAAGAATTGATATATCATATTGTGTGTGTACTTTCATGATTTCAACAAGGCCTCACTCAAGGATCATTATCCATTGACATAAATGGAACAAATACTGTAGTAAGTGGCTAGTTTAGAAATATTTTCATTTTTAGATGGTTATAACCAAATATTTTTGAAGGATCATTTATATTTGGATGATGTTATAGTTTAAAAAAAAAGTAAAGTGATCACATGATTCACCTTAAATAGGTATTTGAGAGATGTAGGCAATATGGGGTGTCACTTAACCCTAGGAAGTGTGTGTTTTAAGTGCATGAAGGTAATCTCCTTGGTCATGTTATTTCTAAGAATGGTTTGAGTATGATCTAGAAAGAGTAGACTCTATTCTTACATTGTCCTTGCCTAACCACAAGAAATAATTGTAAAGTTTTCTTAGAAATATTAACTTTATAAGAAGGTATATATTTGATTTTACAATTTTGTTAAGACCTCTTACAGTTATGTTGAAGAAAAATCATAATTTTACTTGGACCAAAGAAGACATGATTTTTTTTGAATAAATAAAGCAAGCCATAACTAGTGCTCCCATTATTATTAATCCTAATTTTTCAAAGGATTTTATGTTGTATGCATATGCTAATGCTGATAATATTTCAAGAATATTGAGACAAAAAATCAGTAAGGTTTGGACCAACTCATAGCATTTTTTAGTCAAGGTTTGGAAGAGTATGAAAAAAGGTACATATTTTTAGAGAAACACATGCTTTCCATAATTAGATGTCTCAAAAAGTTTAGGCACCTAATATTTAACAATAAGATCCATATTATAATTTCCCATCTTAGCATCAAAGAGTTCTTGTTGAATAAGGACATAAGTGAAAAGAGACTAGGATGGATAACAAGGGTCATATGAATATGATGTGGAAATAAAGTTAACCAAGTTGATTAGAGGCAAAGATTTATGTGAGCATTTGGCTCAAGACTTGCAGGAAAGTAAAGAGGTACTTTTGGTCCTGAATGATGAAGATATTGCAATTCAGCATAAACCTTCAACAAGTTGGTTTTAAGATATGATAAGGTACTTTAAAAGCGGTATGTATCCTCTAGACTTAAGTGTTTTAAAGAGAAGGTATTTTAGGCTACAATATATTCCTTTATTTCTTGTTAATGGTGTGTTATTCAAAAAGGATGTTAATGGGATATTGTTGAGATGCATAGAGATAGGTCAAGTTCAAAGATTACTTGAAGAATTTCATGATAGATAAGGTGGAGGCCACTTTTTAGCAAGGATGATATCCCTAAAAATCATGAGGGGTGGATATTATTATCCAAACATTTTCAAATATTGTTGTGTTTGGGTAAGGAAGTGTAAAAACTGTGCATTATTTTCAAGCAAGGAAAAACTTGTTGCCTTACCTATTCAACCTATTTAAGTAGATCAAACCTTTGTCTAATGGGGTTTGGACTTTAGTCTCATCAATCCACCTTCTAGCTTAGGCCACAAGTGGATTTTCATAGCCACAAATTACTTTACGAGATAGATAAAAATAGTATTTTTGAAGGAAGCAAATGAATCTAGTGTCTTGGACTTTTATGAAGGTTTGGTGTTCCTTTTAGTATAATTTTAGATAATGCTATGGAATTTGTATGGGTTAAAATCAATAAATGGGATGTTCAAAATGACATGTATCTCAGCACATATTCTAATTATCTATAAGGAAATGGCCTTCTTGAGTCTAATAACAAAAATTTGTTGAATATCATTAGGATAACCATTGAATATAATTAAATGACTTGGCATTTAAAGTTAGATTTAACTTTATGGGTTAATAGGATCACCTTCAAGAGGTCTATTGCCAATTAACCCTAAAAGATAGTGTATGGGTGAGAAGCTAGATTGCCAATCTCACTTGAGCTCCCTACTTTGGATCTAATGCATCAACTAGAATTATTTGAGAGTGAGCCTACAAAAGTGAGATATGTTGAACTTATGGATTTATAATAAATAAAAAAATTAGTCCATGTTAGCTATTGAGATGTATCAAGTGCAAGTGAATAAATTTTTTGAAAGCATGACCTATTAAATAATATTCAAGGAAGGTGACTTGGTTATTAAATGGAGGATAGGGAAAAACCAAGAAGACACATGAATTTTGAATCACTTTGGAGTGGTCCTTACATGATTTCCAGTGACAAGCCTCCCAATGCCTTCCAACTAGTCAAGATAGATGGTAAAGAGATCCAAATCCTAGTTAATGAGATTCATCTTAAGCATTATTGCTAAAGATAGGTACTTCATTTTACATAGTAGTGTTATATTATTTCTTTTATCCAAGTGTTATCTTGCACATTTTTAGTTGGTAATTGTATTAGTTTTCAATCCCCTAGGTGCTTCTGCACAAGTGTTGTCATTTCTTGTAGAAGACATTTTATGTTTTAGATTTACATGAAAAGGTATAATAGGGTTTATCATGTTCAAATAAAATTTGGTGATGATTTTCATGACTCCATATCTCAATGGACTATCAAGTCTACTAATCTTGATTTTTTAGCAAGCAAACATCCCCGGGAGGTCACCAAGAATGTTGGAAAATTTTGACTCCATTGGCCAAGGGTATGTGAAAAAACAATTTAAGGTCATTTAATTTTGGTTAATGGTATATAAATTTTTTTGGATAAATTAAGATAACTTTTCAAAAGTTAAGTTAAAGTGAGTCTAACTTGTTTCTTGCAAATTCTATCAAAACCTTTGGTAATGTCTTGTCAAGTGAGTCAAGTTCACTATCTTAAAGGTCATTTTAAGTCATTTAACATGGTAGGGGATAAAATAAATATTTTAATCAATAAATTCAATCTCATTTTATATTCCCACATTATTTTTTTCTTTTTTATTGCTCTCAAACATCTTCAAAGCATTGAACAAGTGAAAATGAGGTTCAAAGTGAAAAAAGGCATCTTAACACATATAGTTGCTTATGTGAAGGTATTTTGGAATAATTTATTCATGGAGTGAGGATAAAATAACACACACACACACACACACATGTATGTATATATATATATATATATATATATATATATATATATATATATATATATATATATATATATATATATATATATATATATATATATATATATATATATATATATAAAATCCAAAACCATTCCTAGGAATAGATCATAGGTCCAAAAATGGCAGACATTTCCTCCATTTCTCCATCAAGCTCTTTGCAAGCTAGTAAGGGCTATTTTCAAACATTTGGTTCATGAAGGAAGAAAAAATTTGGATCGAATGATATTATGGGAAGATATAGGCCCATATTATCTCAATATTATATGAATTATTTTCAATTTACTAGAGCTTAACTTTATGAACCATCGCTAGAAGGAAAAGCACTCTAAAACCCTTCTAAACCCCCAATAGCTTGGTTTCAAGCAATATGATTATATTTTTGATCTCTCACATGGATATTGAAAGTTATGTGAGATATTATTATTCATAATTAACCATAATATACCTTCATAAATCAAATTTTAAATGAAAATAATTATGAAAGGTGCAAGTACAAGTTGCATGGTTTCAATAATATAAGGGGGATAGTTAGAGAAGGTGTTTTTAAAAGGTTTAAGCTATTGATTGAGGGTATATAATGTTTTTAATTTTTATATGGGATAATAAAGGTTTAAAAAAAATTTAATGAGTTATTTATTCCTCATAATCAATATATGCTCATGTCTCTTTTCCTAGTTGTCATTATTATCATTTTTTGGGAATCTTCCAAGTCTAAAAGGGTATTTTTAGATGGTTCTATTGATTTAAAATGAACAAAAATGGTTTTAATGGTTATATGTGTTAATATATATTATAATTAAAAAATAATTAGGTATTTACACCTCATATAACTCAATTAAACATCAAAACTCATACCTATAGCCATGCAAAAATGAGAAAATGCAAGTTGGGATGACATTAAAAAGTGCATATAATGAGTTTTACTAAATGAAATATAATAAAAATTTAAATTATTTATGGTTGGATATAATTTAATTTTTATATGTGGTTTAATATTTTTAAACCTCTTTATGAGAGATAAAATGGCAAATCACAGGTCTGCACCATGATAGAAATCAGGGTTCTTAGCTAATTTGCTTATGGATGGAGTGTGAAATGAGTGTTTCAAACATTTTTAAGGGTATATAATGATATTATAAGGGTGTATAATTATTTATTATTACTTAATACATGATTATTTAATTAAAACTAATTTAAAATAAGTTTATATCTCTAAAAAAATATCTCCAAGTAACCCTATGGGCAACACACAAGAATTTATTTCGAGAATTTTTGTTTGAGAGTTTGGTGAAGTATTTCAGAGAATTTAAAACTTATATAGGTATTAAAAATTTATAATTATAAAATTATCCTAATTTTAGTGTCTATTGATACCTATAACTCATTTTATACTCCCAAATCCAAATCAGGTTTTTTGAGGCCTAAAATGAACAAAAGGGCATTTTTGGAAGTTGTATGTAGAGTTTGGAGATAAAAATTTGTTTGAAGGTCCGAGACACCATGTTTATGATTTTAAAATCCTTTTTATACAAATAATATATTAAAATAATATAATTTCATCAAGTTACATGTTCTTATTATGCATTTGGTAAGCTTGTCAAGATGGAGAAGATGGACATATCCAAGAAAGATCACTATAAAGATCTATGATTGTTCATCATAAAATTCACTATCATAAATTATATTTAATGATTAAATAAAAAAGTAACACATGCATAAATTACCTACACCAATTTGGATTAAGAAGAGTCCAATCCTATCACCAAGATCTATCAATTCATAAAGATATTCAACAAACCTTGCCAATTCAATCACTTGTGTTATTTGTCATTTAGGGAACAAGAAGAGCTCAATATTTTTTTTTAAAAAGGATGAAAGGGTGTAATTAGTATTAGAAATAAATAATAGGACATTTTCTCTCTCTCCTATACTAAGGTCATGAGGAAAAATTCAAATCAATATAAAGAATCCTTCAGTATCCCTATCAAGGTGGAGAGACATCATGCAAGAATTGAGGGGTTAGTTGAAGACTTGAAAAATAATTGAAGACATATATCCATTGGGTATTTTTATTAATTAAAAAAATATGAAAATAAACTCACTTCTATTACACTTTGTAAATATTTGAGGAATTTGAGAGAGAGAACCATGCAATCATTAATATAGATGCATAGGTGGGTCAAACTCCAAGAGAAAAGGAGGATAGTTAAAGCCACTCACTAAAAAGATGTATAGTCTCAATTAAGTTAAATTATATGTTAAAATTTATTAAATGAAGATGATAAATACCTCTTGAAACATTTAATACCTTTGAGGCATGCAAAGAGACCATTTCCCTTCAAGATAGGTCATGAATGAGGATCTAAGACTTCTTAAAGCATTCAAACAAGCATAACTCTCCCTCCTAAGATATTTTACAAGAGAAAAAAGTATAAAACTATAATTTACTATGTAAGAGTTAAAAAAATATGTAATTTGGATAATATAAAAGTGGTTGGAAAAGGAAAAGTAAAAGATGACTAGGCATGACGACTCATTCCTAGTTTGGGGCTACTTTGTCTACTCTTTCCTAACTCCCATTTTTAAATGTATTTTAATTTTTTGAAAGAGTAGATCATTATGATTTTTTATATGTATAAATTCTAAAACTTTTTTGTACTATATCACCTTTGAAGCAATAAGAATTTGTTTTTCCTTCATTTTTAGGTTGTTCATAAAGTCTGTGGCTCATGTTCATTAATGTAACTTACTGAATGATTGATTTTCCTATGTTTATGTCTATATTTTACACCTTTATTCAGAATATAATAATTCTTATATTTAATATAAAGTGTCTCAGTCTAATTTATACCTAATTTGAATTCAACCAGAGTTTGTTCCTTTCATGCTAGTGTGAATATTTATCAAGATATTTGTATGAAATTCTAATGTAAGAGTCATATCGATGAAGATGAAGTGAATGTGTGCATGTTATTTAGCTTAAAAAGTGTGTCAAGTATAATAATAATTGGATATACCATTAGTGCATCACCCTCAATTTTTAATTTTATTATTCACTTTTAGTTTGAGTATTTCTCCCTTGACCCTTTTCCTAGTCAATAAATCACTAAATTAAAAAGTTTAGAAATTAGGTAAGTGTAGAAAGGGAACCAAACCTTCATATAGATATTCTCTCTAATATAAGGCCACCAACACCTTGGAGAGTTTCCATTTTATCAATAAGAGTGATAATAAGCACATAATTTCACAAGGGTGCACTCCTAAGTGATAACCATAACCTATATATTATTTTAGTAATTATTAATATATTTTTCTTGTAGATTTTTTATATACGTAGAAGGTAAAATAGGGTTAATAATATATACTTACAATATTATGTTTATAAATAAATATAATAATTATATTTATAAAACTTATTCATACTAAGATCACCTATTGTTTACATCAAGTTGATCTTCATCAAAGGTGACACATTCTCTAAACCCACAAGATCACTCAATGAATTATTTTTCAAGTGTATTAATTAACCAAATCACATATTGCA
This sequence comes from Torreya grandis, assembly GCA_037957365.1. Lineage (NCBI taxonomy): Eukaryota > Viridiplantae > Streptophyta > Pinopsida > Cupressales > Taxaceae > Torreya > Torreya grandis. The sequence continues at coordinate 1,289,372 of JARHVA010003217.1, read as the reverse complement.
CAAAATGAGGTTTCAAAATGCCTAATTCACAAGCTTAAAGTGACTATCAATTTAAAAATATGTAAAGTGATCAAGATACACATAGTGATTAGTGTTACATGTCATAAGCACGTGAAGCAAAAAATCAAAAAAAATAAGACATGATCATAAACAAGTTACCTACATTTATTAGGTTCTATAAGGGTTATAAAACTAGCTTCAATGTCAGTGAAAATTCCCAAACATGTATACACAAAATTCTATTTCATGCCATTTGTAATGCATCTATCCTTCTCTCCAAAATGATATTCTCTAGGATCTATGTTAGGGCAATGACCTATGTTGTAGTCACACACTCACCACAACCAAATGAGTGGTTAAACTATATTTATATAAACCAATATGATTATCATTATCAATATAAAAATCAAATAAATTTTCTAAACATTAGTATAAATATGTCCACTTTATTTGGTATAAATATGTTGTCATAAAATTTTACATTTCATGACAACACTCCCAATGCACTCCTATAAATGATTGGAAGTGTTTCAAAGATAGGGATAGTAAAATTTAAAAATAAATATATCAACCTCGTATCCCAATAGACAAGGCCTAGTTAATCTTTTCATTATTCTACTAGAAGATAAATCTAAATGGGAAAATTTTCATAATGAATTTTCATGAATTGGTGTTCACCATATTCAAGATTAATAGTATCCGATGTTTACTAAATTTATCAAGACTCATTAAATTCAATACTTATTGAATTCAAGCTCAGTGGCTATTATTTTGTGAATCTATTGAGATGTGGTGCATATTTCATGCATCACTTGTTCAATTTGATCTAGCATTTTTTATCAAACACTCATTTGACCTTATCAACATTATAGTGAAATTTAAGGTAAAATCAAAATTCCCAAAAGATCCTAATTTTTGTCATAGTGTGCATACTGAACCCAAGAGATGAATTTTAACTATAAATACATGGTATAAAAAAATATCTTAAACTTAAAAAATAATTGGGGAGAATTAGAGTTAAAAAATTAGGTCAAAGTTATGAAAACTATAGAGAAGGGTCTAAGTTCCCTTTGTTTCTAAGTAGACTTGCATTTTGACAAGTGCATTTTTCCAAATTTTAAGTTTTGTGTTTAAAAAAATGTACTTTTGCAAATTTTACGTTGTGAATTTTGGCAAGTACACTTTTGCAACATTTAAGTTATGCATTTTAACAAGTGAACTTTTGTAAATTTTAATTTGTGTGTTTTGAAAAATGCGCATTTGCAAATTTTAAGTTGTGCATTTTGACAAGTGCACTTTTGTAAGTTTTAATTTATGAAAGGGGGATAATAACAACTAAAAAATAAGATAAGAAATCTGACATCTAAAAAATAGTCCAAGGAGATTGACAACTACAAAAAAGTCTAGAGAGTCTGAAACTACAAAATAGGTCAAGGAATATGATAATTATTATGATCACATAAAAATGGCACTTGAGTGTTAAGAGTGTTACTTGAGACCACCCATCCCTAGCTTATCCCTAGACCTATCTTAAGACCTATTTATACACTTATCTATCTTTCATGTGATCCACATGCATCCCTAAACATACATAAAGTAGTTCTAGACCCTCACTTTAACATCTTGGCCCTTAGTGTCTTAGGTTATACCACCTGGACACTAGTGCCATAGTTTGGATAGTAGCGCCCCATGGAGATAGTGCCCTAGTTTGGGTGTTATTGTCATTTTCCTAAATTTTGTTACCAATGGATATCTTTTCCAATGAGAAACCACCTAGGGTCAGCCTAGACCTCTTTTAAGACCCACACAATTACTAGAACAAGTTACACAAATAGATCCCTTTATCCACTAGATGGAAATCAAATGCAAATTACACAAATTAACTTAGAACAAGTTATACACAATCAATGTTATCAATCCTATTTTTACCTACTTATACATATAACCATATCCAACATTCCTAAGCTCAAATTACCTAGAATTCCAATCTCAAGAAAATTCAAAGCACTTAAACTAACATTCATACTAGCTTCACTTATACTTGTAACAACACTTAGGTTGGAAGAACTAAATTGAGCTTGATCCCTCTTCAGAGTATTGATATGTAGGAAACTCTCTTCATATCAGGACATTGAGGATATCCAACCTACATCACTAACATCATACTTTGATACTTGACCCAATTTAATGTCCTAACAATATGGAGGTTTAGGGTTTGCATATAAAATTAGTCAAAACATGTCATCTATAGGTAATTACAATTTGTGTGCATAGGAATACGATTGGTAGATTCAAACACAAGTGCACCTAGAAGCTCAAAATATTTCTACATAGATGACAGTAATGCCAAAATAAGGACACTAGTTCTACGTGGTGATATTGTCTAATAAGGATGTTACTATTTGGTAAGGGTTTTGACACCTGAATCCTATCCATGACATGCAAATCAATACCTATCTAGTTTTTAGCCTCCATATCTCCCATCTCAATAGATTTCAAGCTAAGTACTTATTTATATCATTTATTGATATTTTTATAAAGGTCAAAATAACTCTATTATATTACAAATTAGTGTTATATTTATTGCATATGTCTACCTTTATTTACTACACTCAAAACTTTAATAACCTAGGGCTTAAACTTCATAAACCCTAAAAAGTTAAATCATTTGGTGAACCCAACTTACTTCAAACAATGCAAAAAACCCTAACCATTGATAACCCTAGGGTTTATGTTTCCAACCTTCTAAGACCCACACATAGATTTCAAATCCCTATATTTGTTGATTTATATTTCATATAATCATGATAATAATGATAGATGAAGTTTGTCACTTTTTGTTACAAAGTTTTCTAACTCCTTTTGCATGCTTGTTTCCTTTCATTTTGAATGAATTAAAAAATGACATAAACACATATGTACATGATGCTTTATATCAGTTAAAATATATTTCATTCTATCTCTAGAATATTATTGTTCTCTTATGTGGAATTTAATTAAGAAACAAATCCTTACATACATAGAGGATCAATTATAATATAATTTATTATTCTTTTTCCATAAATTGAATACCATAACAATCATGTTTCAAGTTTTTATGTCATATATTATGCACAAGAAAGAATATATTTATCCTCCACATCTTTGTGAGGTTGATAGCTACTTTACCTCTAACTAGGTATATGTTATCACTCCTCCACGAGATGAATCAACCTATACTATTGTTATTGATGTCCATACTTGGCTCACCTCTTCTCTATAGGGTGTGTGCCTACATGTTCAATCAGAAGAAACAAGGATTTTCACTTATGAGAATCTAAATAATACAATTAATAGTATGAGCAAGTTCATTTCAAAATTGTAAACTTAGAATAAACTATTACATGAAAAGATTTCAACATTAGAAAATAAGATTACAAGATAAAATCCCCTAGGGCAAACTAGTGTTAATCATGCATATGCATCTTCACCTAGTCAATTTGTGGCAAGCAATGTTATACATCAAAACAATAAATCACAATAAAGTTCATCTAAAACCAATGATTCAAAAAGTACTCAAGATAAAAGTAATACACAAGATGTGAATCGGGACACTCCCCCCCCCCCACTTAACGATGAAAATATTATTATCAATAAGGATGAGATTTTATAGAATTTTAGAGATTAACTTCAAGAAAAACCCCATGATAATGCATATATTTTGCAAGCCATAATGGAAATAAAGAATAAATTAAATAATGGGAAATCTTATACTTCCATGGATAACAATATTATTACACCTAATTTGGGGGCAACTCAGCTTGTAAAACAATCCATTTTAACTCAACAACCTTCAACAATGGTAACACCTCCTATAGATATTTCTTCCTCTCTAGATGTACAATACCTTATGCATGAGATTCATTCTATTCAGGATAATGTGTTATATCTTGAGTAGGGTGCTGCTAGGCCATCACATGCCTTGGATTCTCATGTTATTTTACATACACCTTTGGCAAAACACATAGTGAAAACTCATTTGAAATCCAGATTAATGAAACCTAAGATTACTTTATATGATGGTAAGGGTGATCTAAATCACCATCTAATAGTTTTCCATGTAGCACATTAGACTATGTGTCGAATTATTGTCTCATTACTAAGTTGTTCCCATGTAGTCTAAATGACTATGCCTTATTGTGGTTTTATGATCTTCTAAATTAGTCTATCACCACATTCAATCCATTGGTAGATATGTTTTTATCACAATTTTTAATTAACATTGGTGATAAGATCTCATATGCTCAAGTGACATAACTAAAGCAAAAATATAATGAGCCTATTGCATAATATGTCTTATGATATAAAATTATATTGGTAAATATTGTTAGGTTGTGGAGCTAAAAGCTTCAACCCTTTGCAAACTGTGGAACAATGGTTGCTAAGATCCAGGAGAACCGGCGTCGGTAGCAGGACCGACGTCGGTAGAGACCAGTGCAGAAGGCCACTGGTGACGGCAGGAAGTCGGCCGACATCGGCAAAACCAGACAAGCAGGGACCGACGTCGGTCGCCTGTGTGTTCCAGAACTACTCATTTCACAGACAGTTAGTTAAGTGAACGAAGAGTTTGCATGTTGAGACCAGTTAGAGTCTTGAGCTGTGAGGACAATTGTCTAAATTAAGAGTCTAAGTTATTGTTTGAGTTAGGGATCTATTTATAGACCCTTTGGCATGTATTGTATAAGCATGAGATAGAAAGGAAGAGTTCCTTCTAGTTGTAAGATCTGTGAGTTGCAGGTTGTTGCAAGCTCATTGGGGATCTACATGTAAGTTTGGTCTTTGAATTGCAGGTTGCAGGTTCATGAGAGATCAGCTTGAAGTGCTATAGAGTGCTTGATGTACCGGCAAGGTTATTACTGACTGGTTGGTGAGGTGAACACCAATTCTGTGTGTGAGTTGGTTGTTGGGACCTTTTTTTGTGTAGGAGAGTGTGTGTGAGAAGAATTACTGAACACTTGAGGTGTGGTGAATCTCTGTAAGGTGAAAGAGTGTGGCGGCTCTTTGTTGTATTCTTTTCTGTATAGTGTTAATACAAGATAGTGTATTGTCTCTCATATTCTGTGCTATTGGTGAATTCTAGTTACTTGTGTTTCTGGTTATTTCTGCATATTCAATTGCTTATATTTGGTAATCATACTGTGCTCTTTCTGAGGAGCAAGATCCTAACAGGTGGAATTAGAACAGGTGTGTTTGTTCTTGGATTTATCTTTCCACCCCTCACCCAACAAGTGGTATCAGAGCTTTTGGTTGGGATACTAACAGATTGGTGTAGATCTGGGTAGTGTGTTTTGATTACAGGTTACTCACAGGGTTTCTGTTTGAGTGGGAGTTGAGCAATGGCAGAAAATAGTCAACTACGAATGGAAAAGTTCAATGGCAAGAACTATCAATTATGGAGGATGCAGATTGAGGACTATCTATATCAGAAAGATTTGTACTTACCGTTGGGTGGGGTTGCTAGCAAACCCTTGGATATGAAAGATGAAGAATGGGAGGTTCTTGATCAGAAGGCTCTGGGATCTGTTAGATTGAGTCTTGCATCATCTGTGATTTCCAGCTTATCACAGTGTAAGACAACGGTGGAGTTGATGGAATCTTTGGCAAATTTATATGAAAAACCCTCAGCTTCGAATAAGGTATTTCTTATGAAGCGTTTATTTAATTTGCAAATGTTGGAAGGTGGATCTGTTCATAGCCATCTTAGTGATTTCCATGGTTTAGTAAACCAGTTAAGTTTAGTCAATATTGTATTTGATGATGAAATAAGAGCTCTCTTAATCTTGTGTTCATTACCTGAAAGTTGGGAAAGTTTGGTAATGGCAGTTTCTACTACTGTGTCTCCTTCAAAAGTCTTAAAAGTGGATGATATTGTGAGTGTGATCTTGAATGAAGAGATACGCAAGAAAAGCACAGGGGAATCATCTGGAGATGCTTTGAGTGTTGAAGGAAGAGGAAGGCCAAGAGAGAAGATAGAGCGTGGGAGATCAAGGTCGAAGATGGGCAAGAGATCCAAGTCCAGGTATGGCAGAATAACCTGTTGGAAATGTGGAAAGCAAGGGCACTTAAAGAGAGATTGCAGATCGGGTGAAGATCAACATGAAGAACATGAAGAAGAAGCAGATGTTGCGGGTTACATTGCACAGGATGCTCTGGTATGTTCTTTGGATAAAGTAGAATCTTGGGTATTAGATTCTGGTGCCTCTTTTCATGCATCCCCACATAGGGAATTTTTTCATGAGTATGTCCAGGGAGATTTTGGAGAAATTTGTGTAGGGGATGGTAAGCCTTGTCAGATTGTTGGCAAAGGCAAAGTGAAGCTGAAACTGCAGACAGGTAACACATGGGTGTTAAAGGAGGTCATGCACGTCCCAGTTCTGAAGCGGAATCTGATTTCTGTTAGAAGTTTGGGTGAAGAGGGTTGCACAGTAACTCTCACAGCGGACTCTTGGAAGGTTACCAAGGGTACACTTGTTATAGCTAGAGGTAAGAAAGTAGGTACACTTTATCTATCTACTTGTTTTACTGATTCTCTTTCTGGGTTATCTACTTCAGTTGTAGATTCAGAGATGTGGCTTAATAGGCTTAGTCACATAGATAAGAAGGAAATGCTGGTTCTTGAGTCAAAGGATATGCTTTCGGATTTGGAAGGTATGGATCGTGATTTCTGTATGCAGAAGAAGAAGGTGAGGTTTCTTGAGGAATCCGATGTTAGTGACAAGAACAGAAAAGCCTTGGTTTTCAAGGAGAAAGTGACAGATAGAGTTCAGCACAAGATGTAGTGGAATTCTGAGCAGAGCAAGGGTGCTTTGGACAAGGGTTTGATCCAAAAAGAGCTCGCGGGAAAAAGTCAGGTCTCACAAGAAAAACACAGAGACCGACGTCGGCAGGAAAACCGGCATCGGTGTCCAGACAGGGACCGACGTCGGCTATGTGCAGCCCGACGTCGGTGACTCGGGGCAGACAGAGACCGGCATCGGCCAGGGGAAATCGACGTCGGCAGGAAGGCAGTCGCAGGGAACCGACATCGGTCGGCTGTAGACTGAGATGTGATCGGCATCGGTCACTGAGACGAATTTTGGGTAGACAGCACGCTGTCATGGAGTCTCAAGCGCCCATATGGAGGACTGAAGGTGTAAGTAAGTTCTTAAATTCATCATTTCCCTTCTTTACACTACTTGTTGCTCACTTATGGCATAGGACCAGGAAGTTATTGAAGAAGCAGAACAGGTTGATCCAGGAAACAGTGGGAGCTAGGCATGGATGAGGATGTGATTCCTTGGAGGAGAACCAAACAGGGGTTTTGGGTAGTGTTGCCAGCTGGAAGTAAGCACTGAGAGACGAATGGATGTTAAGGATGAAGAAGAGCGGAAATGGATACGTGAGATGGAAGATCAGGGTATTTGATCTTGTATTAGCTGCAGAGCAATGGAGGTTTGTTCATTGTGTTTCTCTTTACCAGGTTGGATAGTATTAGCTACACTATCCTATTTCTGTATGATGTGCTTGTTGCAGGGTTACATATACAGGTAATTGCTGAACTAAAGGTAAAGCTAGTTCAGGTGTTTGTCATGGAGAATCTGGGAGCAGCAAGATTCTTTGGCAAGAGTGTGTTCTAGAGACATGGTAGGTCATATGTTGACTTTGTTTCAGGATGATTGTGTGAAACCGGTTAGCACGCCGATGGTTGGACAGTTCTATGAACAGGTGTCTTGATTCACATAATGAGGTTGAGTGCATGGTATGTACTAAACCTGAGTTTTCCCAAGCAGTGGGAGTTATCACAAGTTTGGAGTCAATCCGGGAAAGTAATACTGAAGGGTAGTTCAGTGGGACCAGTAGCAGGTGCACATGCTATGCAGGGTCAAGTTCTTTTTCTACATGGTTGTAGATGCGGATGTGGCAGGTAATTTGGATGACAGGTTTTACACCATGGATTTTGTGGTGGTTGGTCTTCAAGGGTGATTTTAAAGATGGATACATAGCCAAGGGAACAAACTAGACAATGTACAGGTACATGTATAGGTTGCAGCTGTTTATCTCCAAGTGGGAGATTGTTAGGTTGTGGAGCTAAAAGCTTCAACCCTTTGCAAACTATGGAACAATGGTTGCTGAGATCCAGGAGAACCAGCGTCGGCAGCAGGACCGACGTCGGTAGAGACCAGTGCAGAAGGCCATCGGCGACGGCAGGAAGTCGGCCGACGTCGGCAGAACCAGACAAGCAGGGACCGACGTCGGTCGCCTGTGTGTTCCAGAACTGCTCATTTCACGGACAGTTAGTTAAGTGAACGAAGAGTTTGCATGTTGAGACCAGTTAGAGTCTTGAGCTGCGAGGACAATTGTCTAAATTAAGATTCTAAGTTATTGTTTGAGTTAGGGATCTATTTATAGACCCTTTGGCATGTATTGTATAAGCATGGGATAGAAAGGAAGAGTTGCTTCTAGTTGTAAGATCTGTGAGTTGCAGGTTGTTGCAAGCTCATTGGGGATCTACATGTAAGTTTGGTCTTTGAATTGCAGGTTGCAGGTTCATGAGAGATCAGCTTGAAGTGCTATAGAGTGCTTGATGTACCGGCAGGGTTATTACTGACTGGTTGGTGAGGTGAACACCAATTCTGTGTGTGAGTTGGTTGTTGGGACCATTTTTTTGTGTAGGAGAGTGTGTGTGAGAATAATTACTGAACACTTGAGGTGTGGCGAATCTCTGTAAGGTGAAAGAGTGTGGCGGCTCTTTGTTGTATTCTTTTCTGTATAGTGTTAATACAAGATAGTGTATTGTCTCTCATATTATGTGCTATTGGTGAATTCTAGTTACTTGTGTTTCTGGTTATTTCCGCATATTCAATTGCTTATATTTGGTAATCATACTGTGCTCTTTCTGAGGAGCCAGATCCTAATAGGTGGAATTAGAACAGGTGTGTTTGTTCTTGGATTTATCTTTCCACCCCTCACCCAACAAATATGACTAGCCCCATGGTATATCATGAGTTACAAGACATATTCAAATAGAGTTTAGTACTAATATTACATGAAGCTATCTTGTTCAAGAAATTTCCAACCTTCATAGTTTTATGACATATAGTGAAAGAAAGGGAAGTCAAGATTCTTTCTATGGGAAAATTAAAATATACAAGTCGATTAGAATCAACTACTAAGAGTTATAATAATCCTCCATACAAAGTAAGGTCCATTACAAATAATAATTATCAAAAGGCCACAATTGACACAAGTTTAGAGCCACCTCCTCATCTAGTTTTATCAACTCCTCCATAGAGAATTTTCACTAACCTTATAAAATCACTAGCATGTATTTTACATTAGCTCCTGAAACACAATATCATATTTATCCCTCCCATCAAAGAGGTTGATGCTACAAGGCCTATTATAAATAAATATTATTCCAATGAATTTTATGACTATCATAGGGCACTGGGACATACTACAAATAGATGCATTAGCTTAAAACATAAGATACATAATTTTATAGAGGCCAACATCATTGATGTGGGCACACCCATAAAGGTGCCTAAATTTCAACAAACATAAGCTAAGTCATTGAAAATATTTTTAGATCCATTTCAAAAGCATATAATTTATGAGATAGGGGGCACTTTAGGTATTCACTATACGTTTCAAGCACATCCACCACTGACATCATCACACTACTAAAGAGGATGCACAGCCCATACATAATATCATTGGTGTGCATCATACTATAGTGCTAGTTAGAGCACTCATCACCTTATCAAAGTAGGATATTATTAATGATGATTCAGATTTATATGCTTCTTTGTATGATCCTACATTTATAATCACCCTATTTAGAGTGTTATGGTTGATATTGGGTTAATTATTAACACGTGCATTATCACACTTCTACAACATTTGGGTTATTCAGAGTAAGACATTTCTATGATAGACATACTTATTTATGGTTTTAATGGCCATGTTCAGAGATCCATTGGGGAGATTTTAATTTCACTATAGGTTATACTGGTACATGTGTCCACTAGATTCTTATTAGTATCTAGTGCAGACACATTTGACAGATTATTAAGCAAGCCATGGATACATCAGCTATGAGCCATTTTATCCACCACACACAAATGCCTCAATTATATAAATTTTGATAAAGTGATCATGGTTGAGGGTATTTTATATGAGTATCATTTACATGTCCCATAATAAGTCACATCATAATTACCAATTATAGTTCTGAGCATAGTTCCCATCAGTACACCATAGAGTTCAGTGCAACCACTAGTGCAGGTTAGGTCTACTCCTACAGTGTTACCACATATGCATACTCTCCCATGGAGACAATTATCAGAGAGATCCCTACCTCAAATATATGTTTTAGATTATGTAGTGCCTCCCTCTACCCTTTTCCTTCCGATATCAATGTTATTGAACTCCCAAGGTTCTCAGCATAAGGAACCCATGCTATACTAGATGGGTCCCTAATAACCTTATAATTTGACAATTAGTCTCTTTACCTACCAATTAATTGATGTGAAGAATGCATCTTGAGCCACATGGGCTAAGGAAGCTCATGATAACCAAAATTAATTATATTATTAATTATCAACCCAGGGGCATAAGCTTGACAAGATGAATTCATTGTATGTGTACATTGAATCTTATAATTTGAATCTTGATAGACTTATATAAATTAATTTTATAAAACAAATGTACTTTTAAAATATTCAAAATTGTAGGAAATAAATTAACTGAATAAAATAATTGTATTGGAAGTTTCCCTAAGAATATTTTGAGTCACACAAATTAAATGTACTTATTCACACACACATATAAAATATTAACATAAAATTATAAAAATAATAAAATTAATTAATTATACTAATGAGTTGGGTTTATACTACAATTATTTCTTAGGGGCCCTTCTTCTCTCAGCCTTGAGCTTTGATCTTCCTCTTAACATAAAACTTAATTAACTCAAAATGCCATCTTCATTAAATCATGTAGTAATTAAAGATTACTACAACATATTATAATAACTCTCGTTAGATTAATTTTATACATTATATGCAATATTAAGCTCAAAATAAAATTTTAACCATATTATATTTATACAAGAGATGGTGTTTTACATTTATGGCCTAACTATAAATGCAAACAAAACATTGCTTCAATGATATTGTTCAACTATAGAAACATAAAGTGGTTTTCAAGGTTTAAAATTTGCCCAATATAAATCATCAAGTATTTTAATTTATTTACAACCAAATTTGGTTAAGGATACCCTAATAAAATTGGTCTTGCTATCAAATTTTCTTGTCACAATCTCTAAGAGTTGATAGGTAGTGGCAGTCTAGGCAAGTTTTAACTTTATTCATCTTTTATCAACCATGAGATTTTTGAAGATCATTAATTATTATGATAGATTGTTCTATAATCTATGATATTAATATTGTTTTTAAATCTTCTCATTGGGTTCAAGATATGTTGATGAATGATCCTTCAATTGCAGGATGTAATTAACCAAGATCCTTCAGTTGTAAGACGTATTGAATCATGTTGCTATAAAGAATATTCTTGTTTTTCCTTTAAAATTTTCTCAGAAAATATTATAATAAATAATCATATAAAAAAATATAATCATAATTAATTTAATCACAAAACATAATCTCATTACTCTATGAAATACACACACACACACACACACACACACACACACACACACACACACACACACACACACACACACACACACACACACACACACACACACACACACACACACACACACACACACACACACACACACACACACACACACACACACACACACACACGATAATTTCAAAATACATATATTGATAAAGGTTATGTGTAACCAACATGAGTTCAAAACATGATATTTATGGGGCTTGTCACACCCACCAACTTAGTCTATTACTCTTCCTTGAGCAATTATCCTTTGCATTTTCACTGCACAAATAAATCTAAAGTCTAGTGGTTCCCAAGAACCACTAGATTTTTCACCATAAAATCCTTGTTTTTACTCATATCTTTTCCATATATTGATTTTATTTTCATTATCTAATGATTTCTTGCCTTCCCAATCTAGTATAGGATACCATAATATAGGAGGTCAAAATATAATGGCTAATAGATTTGGCCCTTTCTTCCTAAAATTTTTGACGTATGTATTTACTCCGACAAAATATACTATTAAGTTGAAAGGTGATTATGGTTCATTTTTATTAAATTACATTGTGAGATATTTACATCTAATTACATAGGCTATGTGTGCTTCTTCCCCTATAAAATATCTTAGCTCCAAGTAGAAATTATGTGCCTCCAACTGTTGTTTCATAAACTAAGAGGAGATTTATATTCAGTTCATCAAGTGAACCCAATCCTAAATGATGCCCTCTTAAATTTTAGATTCTCCCCTAATTATCAATGCAATGTGTTTCTCTTTCTATCTATATTCCACCATTTCTTGTCCTCTCTTAAATTCATTAACCATATAATATGAAAATGCTTTTAGTAAAACATCCCCTACATATAAGTAAGGATTCTAATATTGGTCATGGGGTAAAACATAATCATTAATGTAAAAATAATATAATTGGTTTTGTGTATCATCTAGGCTATTCTTATATATATCAAAGAAATCTATAGAATTTAATGTTTGATATGAGAGATCACAATGGAGTCCCATAAATTTTAATTTAGCCATTACTCTAAATATATAGAGTATACTGTAGCATGAGGTCTACAAATGATGAGTTAATCTATCGATTTAGCCATTTATTTAATCTTATATTTCAATTTCATTATTTATTCTTCATAAATTTGAGCTTTTCTTAGTGAAAAATTTTGCTTTATCAACTGTTTAAAACATCCAACCCATTCGTCTATATATTGGTTCATGCTAGTAAAAAGAGTGAATGGTGCATTATAATTATTTGTTTGATTGGAAGTGGGAAAAAATACCTTAGCTATAGTTTGGTTATGGACTATCAGTGTTGACTACTAAAACTCTATAGGTTGGGCCTCAGTTGTGGCAACTGGGTCCTGTAGCTGAAATGCAATCGCTACTAATGTATTCAACCCTTTAGTTTCTTATTCAATAGCTCAATTTATTGTAATTCCAAATATAGAGTTAGGAATTCATATTGTAGGGATGTTATAGGTACTACATCCTTAGTTTGTTCTTGCATAGCCTTATTTCCTTCATTTCATTCCTCTTTTATACCTTTTTATGCTTATTCTTCCTCACTAGTTGAATGTCTTTCCTCCTTAGCTATGTATCCATCATCATTTTTATATGTATCTTATGAGGTAAAAGGTACTTCTCTACTTGGTAATGAAACATCAACTTCTTCATATGAATATTCACTAATATGAATTATAGTAGGGGTTCTAGATACTAGCTTTTTTTTCCATTTTCCCTTCAACCTATGAGATCTTTTGAAGACTTGTGTTTTCTTGGTCTTTTTATGAGATATATATTTTAAGGGAAATTCCTCTCCTAACTCATATGATGAATATGATTCAAGGATCAATTTTATTTTTATCCTTGTAGTCTCCTTTCCTTTTGAGGATTCTACCGAAGCTTCTTATGTGATTACAAGTTCTTATGTGGTTGTAGCTTCTTATGTGTTTGCAGATTTTTATGCAAAGGGTCTTTCTATATTTATTATTGGGGGTATATATTCCCTTTCTTCTTCTTCTTAAAATTATTCCTCATCCTCTACTTCTTCCTATGCTTCTTATTTTTCTCACTCCTCAATCTCTTCTTATGATTCCTCCTTATTCTCTTCTTCTTCTTCCAATTCTTCAACCTCATCACCTCCTTATTCATTTTTAACTATTGCAGGGAATTGGAGAAAAAATTCCCAACTTAGGTTGGGTCTATTTACACTGAGGCAATCTTGAACTATTAGTTGAATTAGACAATGGTGATTAAGCAATTTTTGATTTATTTTTTGGTATTCAATAGCCATTATTTTTACCATGTTAAATACAAGATCAGGCACATTTATCCTAATCCCATGCCTTAAATGATTCAAGTAATTGAAATGGGTTCCATACAACATATAATATCTTCCTTCATAGGTAAAATATCTTATATTAAAAATAAATGATCTATTCCATATCTAAGGTAATGATAGCCTATTGGTGCCTTGCTTGATGTCAGGGAAGTCCAAGAACAAACACACCTCTGTTCTGATTCCTCTTGTTAGATCTTGCTTTTCAAAAAGAGCACAGTATGATTACCAAATATAAGCAATTATAAATGCGGAAATAACCAGAAACACAAATAGCTAGAATTCACCAATAGCACAGAATATGAGAGACAATACACTATCTTGTATTAACACTTTACAGAAAAGAATACAACAAAGAGATGACACACTCTTTCACCTTACAGAGGTTTGCCACACCTCAAGTGTACAGTAATTCTTCACACACAACACTCTCCTACACAAAAACCAGTCCCAACAACCAACTCACGAATAGAATTGGTGTTCACCTCTCCAACTAGTCAATAATAACCCTGCCAGTTCACCAAGCACTCAAAAGTACTTCAAGTTGATCTCCCATGAACCTGCAACCTGCAATTCAACAAACCATACTCACATGTAGATCCCCTATGAGCTTGTAACAACCTGCAACTCAATGATCTTACAATGGAAGCAACTTACTTGCCTTCCTTTCTATCTCATGCCTTAATTACAATACATGCCAATGGGTCTATAAATAGATCCCTAACTCAAACACTAACTTAGACTCTTAATTTAGACAATTATCCTCGCAACCAAAGACTCTAGCTGGCATTTACATGCAAACACTTCATTCACTTAACTAACTATCCGTGTAACGAGCAGTTCTAGAACACACAGGCGACCGACATCGGTCCCTGCTAGTCTGGTTCTGCCGACATCGGCCGACTCCCTGTAGTCGCCGGTGGCCTTCTACACTGGGTCACGACCGACATCGGTCTTGCTACCGACGCCGGTACTCCTGGATCTCAACAACCTTCCTGTTCCACTTGTTTGCAAAGAGTTGAAGCTTTTAGCTCCACAACTCAACAATCTCCCACTTGGAGATAAACAGCTGCAACCTATACCTGTACCTGTACTTAGTCTAGTTTGTTCCCTTGGCTTTGTATCCCTCCTCAAGACCACTCTTGAAGACCAACCACCACAAACCTGTAGTGTAAAACCTGCCATCCAAATCACCTGCCACATCCACCTCTACAAACCATGTAGAAAATAACATGAACCTGCATAGCATGTGCACCTGTTGCTAGTCCCTGTAAGAATCCACTGAACTGTCCTCTAATGGTTCTCTCCTGGATTGGCTCCAACTTGTGACAACTCCCACTGCTTAGGAAAACTCAGGTTTAGTACATACCATGCACTCAACCTCATTATGTGAATCAGGACACCTGTTCATAGAACTGTCCAACCATCGGCGTGCTAACCGGTTTCACACAATCATCTTGAAACAAAGTCAACATATGACCTACCATGTCTCTAAAACACACTCATGCCAAAGAATCTTGCTGCTCCCAGATTCTCCATGACAAACACCTGAACTAGCTTTACCTTTAGTTCAGCAATACATGTATATGTAACCCTGCAACAAGCACATCATACAGAAATAGGATAGTGTAGCTAATACTATCCAACCTGGTAAAGAGAAACACAATGATCAAACCTCCATTGCCCTCCAGCTAATACAAGACCATATACCCTGATCTTCCATCTCACGTATCCATTTCCGCTCTTCTTTATCCTGAACATCCATTCGTCTCTCAGTGCTTACTTCCAGCTGGCCACTCTACCCAAAACACCTATTTGGTTCTCCTCCAAGGAATCACATCCTCATCCATGCCTAGCTCCCACTGTTTCTTGGTTCTACCTGTTCTGCTTCTTCAACAACTTCCTGGTCTTATGCCATAAGTGAGAAACAAGTAGTGTAAAGAAGGGAAATGATGAATTTAAGAACTTACTTACACCTTCAATCCTCCATATGGGTGCTTGAGACTCCATGACAGCTCGCTATCCACCCAAAATTCATCTCAGTAACCGATGCCGATCACATCTCAGTCTGTAGACGACCGAAGTCTATTTCCTACGACTGACACCTTGCCGATGTCAGTTTCCCCTGGCCGACGCTGATCAATATCTGCCCTGAGTCACTGATGTCAGTCTGCACATAGCCAATGTCGGTCCCTGTCTGGACGCTGACGCCAGTTTTCCTACCGACGTCGGTCTCTGTGTTTTTCTTGTGAGACCTGACTTTTTCCCGCAAGCTCTTTTTGGATCAAATCCTTGTCCAAATCACCCTTGCTCTACTCAGAATTCTTTTACATCTTGTGCTAAACTCTGTCCGTCACCTTCTCCTTGAAAACCAAGGCTTTCCTATTCTTGTCACTAACATCAGGTTCCTCAAGAAACATTACCTTCTTCTTCTGCATACAGAAACCACGATCCATACCTTCCAAATCCAAAAGCATATCCTTTGACTCAAGAACAAGCATCTCCTTCTTGTCTATGTGACCAAGCCTATCAAGCCACATCTCTGAATCTACAGCTGAAGTAGAAAGCCCAGAAAGAGAATCAGTAGTACAAGTAGATAGATAAAGTGTACCTACTTTCTTACCTCTAGCTACAACAAGTGTACCCTTGGTAACCTTCCAAGAGTCTGCTATGAGAGTTACTGTGTAACCCTCATCACCCAAACTTATGATAGAAATCAAATTTTGCTCCAGAACTGGGACATGCATGACTTCTTTTAACACCCATGTGTTACCTGTCTGCAGTTTTAGCTTCACTTTCCCTTTGCCAACAATCTGACAAGGCTTACCATCCCCTACATAAATTTCTCCAAGATCTCCCTGGACATACTCATGAAAAAATTCCCTATGTGGGGATGCATGACAAGAGGCACCAGAATCTAAAACCCAAGATTCTACTTTATCCAAAGAACATACCAGAGCATCTCGTGTAGCGTAATCTGCAACATCTGCTTCTTCTTCATGTCCTTCATGCTGATCTTCACCTGATCTACAATCTCTCTTTAAGTGCCCTTGCTTTCCACACTTCTAGCAGGTTATTCTGCCATACCTGGACTTGGATCTCTTCCCTGTCTTGGACCTTGATCTCCCATGCTCTATCTTTTCTCTTTGCCTTCCTCTGCCTTCAACACTCAAAGCATTTCCTAATGATTCACCTATGCTATTCCTGCGTATCTCTTCATTCAAGATCACACTCACAACATCATCCACTTTTAAGACTTTTGAAGGAGACACAGTATTAGAAACTACCATTACCAAACCTTCCCAACTTTCAGGTAATGAACACAAGATTAAGAGAGCTCTAATTTCATCATCAAATACAATATTGATTGAACTTAACTGGTTTACCAAACCATGGAAATCACTAAGATGGCTATGAACAGATCCACCTTCCAACATTTGCAAACTAAATAAATGCTTCATAAGAAATACCTTATTAGAAGCTGAGGGTTTTTCATATAAATTTGCCAAAGATTCTATCAACTCCACTGTTCTCTTACACTGTGATAAGCTGGAAATCACAGATGATGCAAGACTCAATCTAGTAGATCCCAGAGCCTTCCAATCAAGAACCTCCCATTCTTCATCTTTCATATCCGAGGGTTTGCAAGTAACCCCTCCCAACGGTAAGTACAAATCTTTTTGATACAGATAATCCTCAATCTGCATCCTCCACAATTGGTAGTTCTTGCCATTAAACTTTTCCATCCGTAGCTTATTGTCTTCTGTCATTGCTCAACTCCCACTCAAACAGAAACCCTGTGAGTACCTGTAATCAAAACACACTAACCAGATCTAATCCAATCTGTTAGTATCTCAACCAAAAGCTCTGATACCACTTGTCAGGGAAGTCCAAGAACAAACACACCTCTATTCTGATTCCTCTTGTTGGATCTTGCTCCTCAGAAAGAGCACAGTATGATTACAAAATATAAGCAATTATAAATGTGGAAATAACCAGAAACACAAATAGCTAGAATTCACCAATAGCACAGAATATGAGAGACAATACACTATCTTGTATTAACACTTTACAGAAAAGAATACAACAAAGAGCCGCAACACTCTTTCACCTTACAGACGTTTGCCACACCTCAAGTGTATAGTAATTCTTCACACACAACACTCTCCTACACAAAAATCGGTCCCAACAACCAACTCACAAACAGAATTGGTGTTCACCTCTCCAACTAGTCAGTAATAACCCTACCAGTTCACCAAGCACTCAAAAGTACTTCAAGTTGATCTCCCATGAACCTGCAACCTGCAATTCAATAGACCATACTCACATGTATATCCCCTATGAGCTTGCAACAACCTGCAACTCAATGATCTTACAATGGAAGCAACTTACTTGCCTTCCTTTCTATCTCATGCCTTAATTACAATACATGCCAATGGGTCTATAAATAGATCCCTAACTCAAACACTAACTTAGACTCTTAATTTAGACAATTATCCTCGCAACCAAAGACTCTAACTGGCGTTTACATGCAAACACTTCATTCACTTAACTAACTATCCATGTAACGAGCAGTTCTGGAACACATAGGCGACCGACGTCGGTCCCTGCTAGTCTGGTTCTGCCACGTCAGCTGACTCCCTGCCATCGCCGGTGGCCTTTTGCACTGGGTCACGACTGACGTCGGTCCTGCTATCGACGTCGGTGCTCCTGGATCTCAGCAACCTTCATGTTCCACCTATTTGCAAAGAGTTGAAGCTTTTAGCTCCACAACTCAACACTTGAAATATGTTACACACTCATTTCCTTGGTAAAAGATTTACTTTTTTATTACTGTGTCAAATTTCTATTTCTAAAAATCATCATGAGGTGACTTAGTTACTTTGTTGATGAGTGTATCTATAATCTTAATTTACAGACCTCTTATAATATCCAAATCGTTGTCTAATGAATTGGTGATTTCTTTGACTATACTATGGTCAAAATTGGTTAATTTCTCAAATTATGTCAACCACCTTACATTTTGGAAGATTGTTGTGACATTTGACTAGTTTAATAGATGCATAAGACTTACAAGTTCATGTATTGCATAGTTTCCACCCCTAATTACTGAGTTATTTGAAGTAAACTACTAAATTGGAATTTTGGCAAGCATAAATGTCAATGTCGTTGTTGGACTTAAGTAGTTAAAAAGGTTGGTGTAGAATTTTAGGACCTTTTGCCTTTTTAAGTATTAAAGATTGACATCTCATAGATCGATGTGGTTTGTGAAAGATTGGCTTCATCATTAAGGAAATTACCCCCCCAACTATCATATCACTCATCCTCAAGTGATGTAAGGTCACGACATGTGAGATAAATTGAATGGGATAGACAGTGATGGGAACTTTTTGTGGTAAGAACAATTTGACAAATTCTTTATGGAAAATACATGTAAAATGGATTGTTATAGGGATTCCCATAGAAATAAATACTATATTAAATCATAATTACTATATACAAGTAATAATTACAATAAATACTTTGGAAAAATTAACATGAACACCTTTAGTCACCATGATCAGTTATTTCATGCATGGATGGTAAGAGTGATCATAGATAATGTCATTATGCCAATATGGAATGAGAATGTGTTGGATAGATATATGGGGATGGATGAAGTGGAGAATTTATGTTTATGGTTGATGATGATGGAGGATGATGGTGACTATTTGAAGGTGAATTCAAGTGGTTGAGAAATATGGATGGTGCACTGATATGGTCTAATGTTGTGTAGTTATAAGAAGTAATATATAACTCCCTAAGAAGTGTAAAATATAGAAGATGCGTGAACTAGAAAAACTACTAGCTTATGTCTACTCAATCCTAAAATAAATAGGCATACAATCCTATAAGAACCAGTAACAATTGAGCCCATGGATGTACTTGTCATCTTTGGCTGAAGTAAGTAGTTTGGAACATGCTTATGTAAAGACTACACAAATCCTTCTTGTCAATGTGTCAATATATACAATAAATAGACTATGAAACCTATTGCAATAGTTTTTAGGAGGCCAAATTATGCTAAAGCATATTAATTTGTATCCTATAGAAACATAAATTGATTTTGTAGCATCCATAACAGTTGTGTAAGGATTGTGAATAAAAATACTTTTTTTATTGCTTTGGAGTCTTTTTTAAAATATTTTTTTAAGAGCGAACAAGCTGATTTTCCCTTAAAGTTTATTTTGTATGGATGTTAGCCAACCAAAAAACTAGTTTCTAACAGCTATTAGCAATGCCCAAAGCTTTTCATTTTTTTTAATGTTTTCTAGTTCTCACCAATCAGTTAGGGATAGTTGATCAATTAGAATTTTATTCAATCTATACCTCACCATATGACATGGTAGTATTGGTTATA
The DNA here is from genome assembly GCA_037957365.1 of Torreya grandis. Classification (NCBI taxonomy): domain Eukaryota; kingdom Viridiplantae; phylum Streptophyta; class Pinopsida; order Cupressales; family Taxaceae; genus Torreya; species Torreya grandis. The sequence continues at coordinate 1,268,912 of JARHVA010003217.1, read as the reverse complement.
GGAACCTATTTTATTTTTGGCCTGAAATAAATAAGGGTTAAAATAAATAACCTTCTACTATAGGAATAATGTTATCATGATGCGTAGAGAGAGAGAGTTGATGTTCATCAAGAAGTTGAGGAGTGAGGGTTTCCTTAAAAAAAGGCTTCTTGTATACTTTGAGTTGATAGCCATTGATTAATAGATGAAAATGAACTGGGTCAATATTCTATAATTTAAATCTCTATTATTAAAAACTTTCTTTACTTAATATGGCCCAACCCTTCTGATTTGGAGTTTATCCTTATGATATTTATAATTGGAATCAAAGAGTAAATCCTAATCCCTTGGCTAAAATTCTTGAGTCTTTATGTATTTATCATGACATAAAATTCAATTCCATGTTGCTACATTATTTTAGTATGATAGAGGGCCTCTTTTTGAAGTTTATCTAGAGCATTTAACTAAAGGATTTTGTCTTGTTGATCCTGTGATAGGTCTAGTCCTAATTCAAGTGTTTTTTTTAATGTTTTATGTTCAAACTTGATTGGAAAAATAATGATATTACCACAGACCAACTCATAAGGGGTGAATCTAGTTGTGGTATTTTATATAATCCTATAATACCATATCACTTCATGAAGATGGGTTGCCCAATATTTTCTATGCACATTGACATAGTAAGAATATTTTATAATTCATTATTTGTGACTTCCACTTATCCATTAGATTGAGGGTGGTAGGGAGTGGACTTATTGTGTTTGAGTTCATACTATTTGACCAAATAAGTTGTAATATTTTATATAAATTGTGGTCCCTGATCTATGACAATTTCTCTTGGCACCCCATAATGAGCGAAGATTTCTTCATATAAAAGTTTTTCTACCTTTTCATCACTAGCATGGGTTAATGCTTTCACCTCAGCCCACTTAGTGACATAATTGGTACAAACCAAGATGTACTCCTTATTATTAGATTTAGGATCTATGGGGCCTACAAAATCAAGTCCCCACTTCTCAAAAGGCTTCAAAACCATCTGAGATTGTAATAACATCTCACCTAAATGTGTGGGTTTCCCAATACATTTGTATGGATCACATCTACAAGTATATACCATGGATCCATTATATAGTGTAGGTCAATAGTATCCAATAGTGAGGATCTTAACAATAGTTTTTTTAGTAGTAAAATGAACTCCACATGGTTCATCATAATAGGATTTAAGGATGGCAAAGATATCATCCTCTTGGATAAATATCCTCATAATTAAATCTAGACTTGTAAAAAAGAGATATCCTAAGATTCATGAGTAATATATAATTTTTAGGATTAAGTGTCATCTTTCCCTTGGTGAAAAATGTTATGGAATAGATCTTGAAAATAAATATTTAGTAATATCTATAAACTAAGGTGTTTTAGTGGTTATTGCAAAAAGATGTTCATCTGGAAAAGAATCATCAACAATATGGATCTGATCATTAAATTGTAACTAAGATAAAAATTAACTACATTGTCTATCCAAAATGGTGATATAAAGTTCATACAATAAAATCAACCATCTAATTATTCAGCCTGTTACTATAGGTTTGTTCATTAGATACATAATTACTACATGATTGGTGTGAATGAAGACTTGATATCTAATAATGCAGTGTCTAAATCTGTTGATGGCATAAATGATAGTAAAAAATTATTTCTTTATTATTAATTAGTTGAGTTCAACCCCTTAGATATTATTATTGATGAAGTATATGGCATAGCTCAAAGATTCCTCTTTTTGTCCAAGGACAACTCCTAGTGTAGTGTCTGATGCATCTGTATAGATGTGGAAAGGCTTTGTCTAATTAGGTCCTCTAAGTATGGTAATTATTATGAGTAAATATTTTGTTTCCTTAAATGTTTCTTGACACTCATTAGTCCAAAAAAAATCAATAGCTTTGGAAAGTAAAACTAATAATGGCATTGCCTTTTGGCGAAAATTCTTGATGAATCTTTTGTAATAGTTAGCATGTCCTAGAAAACTTCTAGCATCTCTTAGAATTTGTAGTGTGGGTAGGTTATTTATTATGTTGATCTTATAAAAATATACTTTGATGCCTTTAAGTGAAATGTGGTATCCTAAAATAATTCCCTCGGTCATTAGCATGTACCTTTTTTCATGGCTTAAGGATAGTTGGTGATCTTGGCATCATTTAAGGACATTATCATGGATACTAAAAGATTATTCATATGTTTCACCATATACAATAAATTCATCCATATATATTTATAAAAAATCATGGGAGAGGTTAAAAAAATATGCTTAGAACAACACTTTAAAAAGTGGTTAGAACATTGCATAGACTAAATGGCAATACTGCATATGCATAAGTACCCCAAGGACAAGTGAAAATAGTTCCAACTTGGTCATCAGGTGATATATTTATTTGATTATAGAAAATATAACCATAAATAAAGTAAAATTATTTATTCCCTACTAATGTATCTAACACTTGTTCAATAAATGGAAGGGGAAAATGGTCCTTCCTTGTAGCTGTATTTAGTTCCCTATAATCTATATAAATATGCCACTTTCCTCCCTTCTTTAGCACAATCACTAGGGGTGATACCCATTGAATATTGGAGATAGGGTATATAAATCCTACATATAAGAGTTCCTACAACTCAATTTTAAGTATGTCTTTGACTACATAGTTGATTTGACATTGAGGTTGGTGAACGAGTTTACATTCTTCTTTAATATATATGTGATGAGTACATAATTATAGAGGGATTAATATCATATCATGATAATCTCAATAAAATGTTATTTTATTCTTCCTAATCATTGTAAGTATTTTGGTTTCCTATGGGAATATTAATTATTTATTGATATTGAATGGTTTGTCTATAAAGATCTCCACTTGTTTGGACATAGCCAACATGGTCTCGATGTTTCCTATCAATGAAGCCTAGATACAATGATGAGGTAAGACATGATGGAATGTTCTAATATCCTTTGAAACATTATATGGTCTTGTTTTAGGAAAGACATTTTTAAGAGGGTAGGGTCTACACTCTAATATACATGTGCTAAAGGATCCTCTTGATAGGTGTTTTGTAGGATATTAGAAAGAATAATGTATTCTTATTAATTTTTCAATGATATACATTAGTCAATTGTGCATAAGGTGTGTACAAATGATATTGCTTCATCTATTTCATCTACCCAAGGTGATTTTTCCTTCTCAGAAGATGGTTTGGATGGTAGGTATAAGTTTAGTTTTTTTATATCATTACCATTTTAGATTAGCATATTCCCAGACCTACAACTAATGAAGGCAAAAGTTATGGACAACTATGGTCTTCCTAATATAAGAGGATAACCTCTTAAGTTGGTACTATGGTATAAGATGATGAATTTAGATAGATACTGCCATGAATCCATAGTAATGATGACATATTCCATGAACCCTTCTGACTTAATGGTGGATCTATCAGCCATTTACAAGATAATAGGTGTTGGACGTATGTGTGTAAGTCCCATATTATGCAATGTTGATATAATCATAACATTAATGGATAATCCCAAGTCTATTAATGTATTAGAGATGGTGTTGTTGTCAACCTAGAGTTTCACCCTAAATCGAAGATGTGCTAAAATGGTTAATCCTCACTCCAGTTGAAATAATGGGATCTTCTCATGAGGGTGGGTGCCTCAATGATGTGAAGAACCTATAGAGAAGGCTAGTTCCTTTAAGATGTATTTATGAATATTTCAACTTCTACATTACAAACTACTTGGGGAAAAGGGGAGAAAGAACTTGAAAAGAAATCCTAGCTAAAATGGTGATACACCTAATTTGCTTGATCCACTCAAATCAAGCTTCTGAGAACACTGATTCAGACAAGGAAGAGGCAAAACTTTGACTCTAATTGATCAATACACATAAGTATCTCATGAAAAGGTTTAATATAATGATCTAAGCTTGAGGGAAATGGAAAAATAGGCCTGATGAAAGGTACAAAACAACCACTAATATCCACTATAAACTAAACAAAAGATGTTCAAACACAAAACGTGACCTTCATAAATGACTAGCTAGTAACTAGGTATGAATCCATATTTGACAAAGAAGAATTAAAATCTTTCACTTAGGAAAAAATATATAAAAAGTACATTATACCAGCTACTATAAATTGAAAAAACATAGTCCTCTTCTTATTGATTATGAAAAAGGTTATAGCACAAAGTTTGGCAGAAGTTTTCTTGCCAAAAGAGGAATCCTTTTTTACAAGGCTGAAAAGCCATTAATATATAAAATTAGAAAAAACCAAGAGATTGGCATTGGAAAATACAGAGGGAATAAACTCAAATCAACTTAGCCTTTACAAAAGTCTATTTTGTCTTGCATGAAAATTCCTCTCATTGAAAAGGATGGTGGCTAATTTTGTGAAGGCAAACTGTTATCATGAAAAAAAGCTACACCCACCTCCAAATATGGACTTCCTCTTGAGTTGTTTGATCATTTGAAAGCATAAGATAAACAAGAGCATGCATGAAATCCATGCCATGCTAAAATTAGAACTCCAATTGAAATGTTGGAAGCTGAGTTGGAATGTTTGAAAGCATGAGTTGATCCAAAGATGATCTTGACTTCAATAACCAGTAAATTGAAGCTTTGACCAATCAACCAAAAATAACCTTTGATTTCATGGATTTTCCTTTTATTTTGGTCTACCTATTTGCATCTATTTTCTATAGACTTCTATTTTTTTTTCTAAGTCCAATTATTCCTTCAAAATTTTGTCTTGCCATTTTTGTATTATATCCTTTTATAATTCTATTGGCTTCTCTTTTAGATTATATTTCCTAGCTTTAACTTGGCTGCATTTCCTTCAAAATTCTTCTTGACCTCTCATTGGATTTCCTTTGGACTATCTCTTGTTAACTCATCTTTTTCCTATTGACTTTATGTTCACCCCCTATTTATTTCAAGATTCTTTACTATCTCATTTCCTTGAAATTTTTATCTTTACCTTTGTTTTGTTCCTATTTCTTTCATAATTTTCATTTCCTACCCATCAGAATTTTATGTTATCTCCCATGGCTTTGTCATTTCCTTTTTTGTGGATTTTTTGTCAAGTCCCTCAGATTATTATGTTTGTAATTTTTCTAAAAGAATCCTTCAAACTCTTTGTCTAAAGGATGTCCTCCCACAAACTTCCTTTTGCATTTGCTTATATTTTATTTGGGTTTTATGTCTTTCAATTTACTTTGGACTTTTATCTTAAGGCACCTAAGCTTTTTGGAGAGAACCCAAGTTTTTTGGAGGGCACCTAGACTTTTTTAAGGGTACTCAAGATTTTTGGAAACATCCTTTCCAAAGGGTACATTTATCTTTAGATTTTTTAATTTATCCTTTGAACTTTTCTGAAGAAATTCCTTTGAGCTTTTTGTTCGAGTCTATTTGTTTGTTCTTCAATGTTTGCAACTTTGGATTCTTCACTACTTATCACTTATAAAAAGAGATAAGTAATTCACCTTGAGAAAATTGAAATGCATTATCTTGAGTAATTAAGGTTTCTAACCTTGAATTAGTTCTACTAATAAAAATTTCATAAGGAAAGCACTTCTCAAAACTTGATTTGTAATATCAAGAGTAATTCAGGTTTTCTAACCTGGATTACTTCTGCAGATAAAACTTTCATAAATAAAGAAATTCTCAAAACTTGATTTGCACTATCAATAGTAATTCAATTTTTCCAACCTGGATTACTTCTGTAGAGGGGTTTCAACTACTGATTACCCATAAATTGAAATAAGTTGTCTCTTGTAAAACCTGAAGACTTTTCCTTCCAAACACCTAATGTCTTCTATTGTGTAAAACTTGAAGTCTTGATTGAATGTCAAATCTCTCACACTTAGGTAAAATTTTGGTATGTAGGCCAAAAAATGGCCAACATGTGTGGTCTTAGATACTAGCATTGACTATATAACATCCTTGATCAACATATTTTGAGAGAGCTATATTATCCAACATAATGTTTATAAGTTGACCAAGGACTTGGACTATTTTGGGATCCTTTCTTTTATTGCCTCATTTCTTCAAGCATATCTCTCAAATAGCTTTAGTTTATATAGGCACATTATTAAAAGCTTGAAAGAGTGAAATATTTATAAATATATTTTTAGTTATAATAAAAAATCAAATTCTGGTTCTCATTTAGGGTGTGGAATGTTCAGTCTCTCTAGAAAAAGAGGATTATCATGTTATTTTTTGTTTTATGACAAGTCTTATTCAAGAGTGGTAGTGGTTTTAAGTGGATTAGTATTAGTATGATCATCCAAGGTTTCTTCAACATGTTCACTAATCATGGGTGAGGTGGGTTGTGGAAGAATTCATCCTGAGCAAAGATGCACTTCATTAATATTTGAGGTATATGTTGGATATTATATTACTTTAGTGGTTTGTGTTGGCTTATTGGTAGGGTTTGTTATAGGTTGGGAAGGTAATTGTGTTGGCATATAAATTTTTTGAGTATATGGAATTAAGTCTTGTTGTTTAAGTTATTGTAACTACTACTAATGCAATAATCTAGGATTGTTAGTAACTCAAGGTTGGTTATTTTTCCATGATTATTTCCATGGTTTGGAAGGGTAAGACCATTGTTGATGATAGGATGGCCAAGATTGGTTAGGGGATTGCTTCCAATTGTTTGAATTTTAGGTGGGTTACTAATTGGATGGTTGAGACCAATTTCAAGTTTGTGGTTGCATATTATTCCAAAAGGATGGTACATAATTAGGAGTAGCTGAAAATTGAGAATTTGAAAATGCTAAGTTTGGTGGCATACCTATATTAAATGACCTAGGTGGCAATTTCCTTCTTGGAGATACATAGAATATATGGTCTCCTTCTTCACTAATTTCATGTAATTTACTATTTTATAATCCTCCTTTGTGATGCTAGCTACCTTTACCTAGACAACGTGGCATTTATAGTCTACTTTATTTTTTTGATAGTCTAGAAAGTAAACCATCAAGGCTTGTTATTTTTCTTCTTACTTATTCCTTTTATGTAACTTATATAGTTGAGTATCCATATGGATTATGATGTCTTGATTCATATCCTTCAATATATTACTTACCTCTATTTTTGAGAGTCTATTTACATCAGATGAATGAAGTATCTTGATGCTATAATTTTTATTCATGGCTGATCTTGAGTAATTTCTGCATAATATTGTCAAAACATCAAAGGATAATGTTGAAACATCACCCTAGTCATTATGTCCAATGCTTACAAACAATATTCTCTCATTCTTTTCAAGATACCAATTTGGTGGATTCTTTATCCACTGCATCTAATTGTATTTATATATGTTGAACATGTATCTTTCCATGTAATCCTATAATTCAACATTTTCCTCGTATGTTATCCTAAATATGTCATCCCTTTTATAGTTTCTTCCTAAAAAATAATCTTGATATTTGGACATAAAATTATCCTTAATTTCCTTCCAAGTTGAAACTACATCTTTTCCCAACCCCATAAACCATCTAAGAGTTGTATATTTGTGTGTTGTTGGAAATAACTTTAGTTTCTGAGCATCTTGGTTATATTCATAACTATGACATAATATGTCAAACTCATAGAATAATGTATCTAGGTATTCACTTGCCTTTCTTATAAAATAGGGAGGATATAATGAGGGATATTATTCAAGTGTGTATTTCTTCTAGGAGTATGGATGGGGAATTCAAAAGTTACAAAATCATTGGTAGTGTTTACTTCTTGATGGTCCCCCATGAATAATCTTTATGTTTGTAGTCCAAAATCTTATACCATCCATTCTTTAAACTCAATGTCAATTCTTGTGCTCCTGGGATGTAATAAATGTATATTTTGGATTGTTATTAAGGGATGTAAGGTTTTATATATAATGGTGAAGGAGTAGATGATCTTGAGGATTCAACTTTTTCATCAATAAAGAGCCTGCTTAATTGAGTACATCTTGTTGGCCTAGTGTCTCTTCTTGGATCTAGAAGAGCTCTAAATGCTTACTTGCCAAGAAATTCAGGTGTAGATAGAGGGAGTTGAATGCCAAATTCTTAAGTATGAGGTGATAGGGTGGGAATTATTAAAGATGATATATAGGGGTCCTTTTCATGGGTGTGAACCTCTTCTTCAAAATTTTCAATGTGTGCTACCAACCCAACCAAGAATTCCCATTTTTCTAGCTCTTCTACTAACCATTGATCTTCAAAAATTTCCTTATATTCATCAGTTGCTATGGGTTGCATTTCTAATCCTATAAAAAGTGTTAATTATCTAGGCAAGAATCTTCCTAGATGATCTTATTCTCTTTGCATGTAAATCAATCACCTTCCCTTTTTTCTCTTTTTTACCTTACTTGCACATGGTTAGTATGGCTTGTGTTGTTTTTGAATTTACCAACTCTAATATTTATACAAAAAAAAACCATTACCTATAAAATAAGATTTTTTAAAGATAGAAAACAATAATATTCTAATCTATGAATGCAATATATCTTTAAGCTAGAAATTGAAACATAAAATAGCAAAAGACAATTGTCAAGATTGAAAATATCTAGTGTGTGACACCCTTACCCAGCAATGGAACCAAAATTACAAGTATTATCTTTACCTAATAGTTAATTGAAATGAAGCATGTGACTTGAGCCATATGGGATGGGGTAGCTACTGCTAATCTAAAGTAATTATCTCATTAATTTTCAACCTAGGGGCATAACATTGATATGACAAATTCACTATATATGCACACTAAATCTTGTAATTTTAATCTTAATAGACTTATGGAAATGAATTGCATAAAATAAAGGTACTTGTAAAAGATTCCAAATTGTAGGAAATAAATTAAATGAATAAAACAATTGAATTGGAAGCTTCCCTAAGACTATTCTGAATCACACAAATTAAATGTACTTACTCACACACACATGTAAAATCTTAACACCTAATTATAAAAACAAGAAAAATTGATTAATTATATTAATGATTTGGATTTATACTACAATTATTCTTGATGGGGTCCTCCTCTCTTAGCCTTGAGCTTCAATCTTTCTCTTAACACACAACTTAATTAACTCAAAATGTTATCTTCATTAAATCATGGGGCAATTAAAGATTTCTACAATAGATTACATTAACTCTTGTTGGATTGATTTTTTATGTTATACACACTTTTAATATCAAAACACATTTATAACTAGTTCTCACACCTTTTCCATATTATAGTTATACCATAGATGGTTTACATTTATGGCCTAACTAGGAATACAAACAAAACATTGATTCAATGAGATTGTTCAGATATAAGAATAAAAAATAGTTTTCAAGTTTTAAACCTTGCCCATTAGAAATCATCAAGTCTATTAAGTTATTTAAAACCAAATTTGGTTAAGGATACCCTTAAAAAATTGGTTTTGTAGTCAAATATTGCTATTATAACCTCCAAGAGTTGACAAGTAGTGGCAATCTAGGTGATTTTTAAATTTATTCATCTTTAACAACCACAAGATTTTTGTAGGTTGTTAATTTTTATGGAAAATTATGCTAATAATTGTGATCTTCATATTGTCTTTTTATATTTTCATTGGATACAATATATGCTAACATAGGATCCTTTAGCTATAGGATGCATTTGAATAGGATCCTTTAGTTGAAGGATGTATTGACTCATGTTTCTACAAAGAATATTCCTATTTTGACTTTCCACTTTTCTCAAACAAATATTATAATAAATAATAATATAACAAAAAATAATCATAATTAATTGAATAAAAAAACATAATCTCACTACTCTATGAAATATATATATATATATATATATATATATATATATATATATATATACATACATACATACATACATACATACATACATACATACATACATACATACATACATACATACATACATACATACATACATATATATATATATACATACATATATATATATATGTATGTATATATATATATATATATATGTATGTATGTATGTATGTATGTATGTATGTATGTATGTATGTCATATATATATATATATATATATTATAAGACTTGTTTGAGTATGAGTATACAAGGGATAATATCGAAACACATATATTAGGAAAGGCTATGGGTAAGTAATAGGTTTTTAATACATGGAATTTTTAGTGATCATCATAGTTCATAGGACATCTAGTCAGCTTCACAAATTCCTAACACCACTCCACAAGTAGTTCCAACTATATATCAATCAATACAAGTTTTGGGAACTTAGTTACCTTTTCATATAATACACATGATTACTATTCCTTTATTTGACATAGGCCACATTGATAGTGAGTCTCTCATGAGACTCATCGGTTAGTATGTTCCTCCCTTATTGTAGATAGATTATATCTATAAAATAAAAATAATAATATAATATGTCAAAAAATAAAAACTTTCAAATATTTACCCATACAACATAAATTCTTGATTGTATGCATATCCATGTTTACACTTATTATACTTGCTAGGTACTACATATGCTAGCTATTTTAGTATAGTCAGTTATTATCATACATACATGATTTACTTGTTCTTGTCTAGTGTTCTTCGATATTTATAGGACTTAGGTCCACTACATACATCCATATTTGCTACTATCTACCCATTGAGGGCATATACATAGATACACAAGCTCCTCATTTTATACATTCACCCATTTGGGGGTATCCTATACACAATTTCAATTTCCAAGTTATATCTTTATAAAATATACATCACATATTTATCAATTTTATATCTTGATATTGATCATCCTACACCTACTTAGATTCATTACTGACTACTACTACTCTAGACTCAGCTTATGTACATTTTTTTATTATATATATGTGGACCACATGTTCATGCATACTTTTATTTCTAGATTTCCTAGTTTAGACTTGATTGTGTCTCTATGCTTCTTATATTTGATTGAATTTGAATATACCATTGATTTATGGATCTACACCACTTATTTTCATTATATGTATGCTTTGAACATGTGCCCATGTCCTTGTGTGCTTTTCTAATTGTGTATGCAAACATTTGAACATGTCCTTCATGTGGCTCTAAGCCAACCTACTTGTTATTTAGATATGCAGACATTTGAACATGTTCTTGTATGTATTTATTTATCAAATTTAATGACATGTGCCCATTTCCTTCATATTATATCCCCTTGGATTACTTTACATGCGTCATGTGTTTTGTATGTATGCTTTCATGTATGCATCATGACCACTAACTTATTTACTGCTTATTACACATTCTAGTTTTAGATCCCGTGAGGAACCTCATGAATCTCCCCTTCCTACTTGGGTGTCATGATGGATAGCATGCCCCATCCCCACAAGTAACTACTCAGTTATTACTCTAATTTACTATTCATATACATTATTGTATCTATCTTGATAGCCTTGTGAACGCTAGATCTTACATACATTGTACACTAAACACTTATTCTTAGATTAGTTTACATTCTAATGTTATATATTCACATTATACTAGTTTATTATGCATATATCATATATTCCCTAGTTAAAACAAATTTTATAGAGATTTGTATTTTAAGGTTAGTTCTTGCACAAGTTAAACAACTCCCCTCAAAATAAGGGGAACTCACAGGGGTTTATCATAGAGATCAGGCTATCCAAATGCACTCAAAGTATAGTTTTTAGCACACATGCATAAAATATTGAAATTAATGTTAGGAAAACACGATGGGAAATAGTGATATAAAACCCAATTTTAGTTGTATAGAAATAAAAATAGTTGGAAATTATCACCCAAATTGGCACACTCACACCACTATCACTAATATCAAAGATATGGTGTTACGATCCTGTAGTCTCAATTTAAAAAACCCCTAGATTAGCTAGAAAAATATAGTAAGTACAAGCTAGGTTTGCACATGTTGAGTTACATATTGCTAGTTTTAGCTTAGTTTAGCTTGGATTCATACCAATTTGCTCAAATTGGGGGCATCATGCACAACATGATCATTCATATTTTAATTTTAGATACTCATATACATATTTTTATAGCTCAATCTAGAATCCATATACTTTGATATCAGATTTAGGGGAATGTGCATAGCACATTATTTTTATTTACTCACTTATACACTAATTAATTAGATTGAATGATAAAATCCATGTCATTCTCTATGTTTTACACACTAGACACCATATTCTAAGTTATACACTATATTAATGCCTTACTCCATATATAGTGGTTGTCATTCTTGAGTGGCCCAGAATCACCTAATATTTTTGAGTGGCCAAAAGCTATTTTACATTCTCAAGTTCCTGAGTGGCCACAAAGCTGACATATATAGGTCCAATTACAATTACACATCTTTAGTTACATCATGAAGTTTAAGTTTTAGATGTATCTACTACACATGGGTAGGTAATGATGGGTTTATAATCTACTTGAGTTCTTGAGAGGGTTGGACATACCATTAGTCTAATCCAAGCTATTCACAGGTCATGATCCACCAATCAAGGGTGGGTAATGATGGAGTCAAAAATAGATTTAGTTATTGAGAAACCCACATGTGGGGATTGAGAAATCCATCAGCTCAATCCAAGTTATTCACTAATTTATCACTACTACATACACACACATAGGTTTTCACTAGATTTATGCATTGGTTCACATACCTAATGAGGTGTATTCATTCATTTCCTCTCTTATCTCTTTAATAAATTTTGTCTTTTGATTTTTATATCTCTTAAGTAAGGATTGATTTATACATGTTTCATTTTTAGGACATACAATAGAGCATACTTCATAGACTCAGATCTAGATTCATAGGTTTATCCTCTTAGGTAAGTCTAGGTACACTTATTTTTCCTTTATCCTAGTCATTTAATTTTTTTACATTTCTATAATAAAGGGGGCAAAATGTAATCATCTAAAAATGACACTTGAGTCCCAAAAGTGTTACTTGAGATCACCCATCCCTAGCTTATCCCTAGACCTATTTTAAGGCCTATTTAGACACTCATCTAGCCTTCATTCATGCCACACGCATCCATAAACACCCCTAAAATACTCCTAAACCCTCAATTTAACATATTATCCCTTAGTGCCTTTAGTTATGACACCTAGACATTAGTGCCATAATTTAAACAATAGCACCCCATGGTGTTAGTTTCCCACTTTGGGCGTTATTGTCTCTTGCCACGTTTTATTAATGACATATATATTTTCAAATGAGAAACTACCTTGGGTTAGCTTAGACCTATTTTAAAACCCACAAAATCACTATAATAGTATATATACATGAATTTTATCCCTTTATCCACTAAATAGAAATCAGATGTAAATTACATAAACAAACTTAGAACAAGTTGTGCACAATCAAGGTTATAAATCCATATTATACCCTACTTCTACATACAACTATCTACAACATTCCTACACTCATATTACTTAGATTTCTAATCTCAAAAATTTTCAAATCACTCATAATGGAATTTATAATATCTTTACTTTCACTTACACCATCACTTAGGTGGGGAGAATTACATCAAGCTTGATCCCTCTTTAGAGTATTGGTATGTATTAGAGTTTTGGAATGTAGGCAACTCTCATCATAATAGGGTGTTGAGGATGTCAAACCTACCTCAGTAACATCACACTTTGATACTTGTGCCAGATTGATGTCATAGTAATATGGAATTTTAGGGTTTGCATACAAAATTATACAAAATAGGTAACCTACAGGGTATTAAAACTTGTGTGCACAAGAACAGGCTTGGTAGACTCAAACACAAAGGCAATCCAAAGCTTGAAATAGTTATGCACAAAGGAAACTAGCCCCAAAATAAGACACTAACACCACATGGCACTAATTTTTAATAATTTCTCTCCTTTCCAATAAGTGTTTTGACACCTAGATCCTATTCACAACATTCAAATCAGCCCTTATCCTAATTTTTAGCCTCTAGATCTCCTGTCTAAGTAAATTTCCAAATAAGTCCTTGTTTACATCATTTATTATTATTTTTAGAAAGGTAAAACCAAGTAATTTTTTTTTAAATTAGTTTTTTTTATTTATTTAATATTTCTACCTTGATTTAATACACTCAAACCTTTAACAACTTAAAGCTTAAACTCTATAAACCCTAAAAAGTTGAATCAACTATAAAGAAGGGTCAAATTTCCCTTTGTCCATAAATTTCACATATGAACTATATTTTGTGTTTCATTTAATATGTTTCAAATATATTATAATGATAAAAATTTAATCTTAGGACCCATGCTACAAAAAATTCATATCAAACTTAAAAAAATCAAGGGGGAAAATCATAGTAGCAAAATCAGGGCAAAATTCCTACAATTGTAAAAGCAGGGTCTAGGTTCTCTTTGTCCATAAATTTCACATCCAAAATCAATTTTGGATCTCATTTAATAAATTTTAAAGATAATATAATATTTAAAAAATACTCTTTAGGACCCATGCTACAAAAACTTCATCTCAAACTTTGAAAATCAAGGGAAAAATTATAGCTACAAAACTAGAGCAAAGTTTCCATAGCTGCAAAAGTAAGGTCCAAGTTCCATCTATTCATAAAATATGTATCCAAACTTTGTTTTGAATATCATTCAATTCATTATAAATATATTTTTATGAAAAATATTTTATTGTAAAGACTCATGATATGAAAAATTCATATTGACCTTCAAAAATCAAGGGGGAAATCACAACTACAAAAGTAGGGTGTAGTTCCCACAATTTCAAAAGTAGGGTCCAAGCTCCCTTTATTCTTAAATTTATAATCAATACTCAATTTTTGATTCCATTCAATTTATTGTTAAAATATTTTGATGGTTTAGTCATGTAAAATGTGAAATTTGGCTACTTGAGTGTGGCTAATGACACCTAATCCATAAGTCCTCCTACTTGCTTGCACAACCCTTATAGTATTTTCTTTCACCAATTACCAGTCATCCATAGAATTTAAAACTTAACCCTTACCTAACCAAGTAGATATTTTAATCCTAAATCTATCCCTATAGGTCTCATTCCCTTTGGACAATAGCACCTAACTTGGACAGAAGTGTTGAAACCCAGGGTGTCCTAGTTTTGGCACTATTGTCCAAGTGTACTTTTGGTCCCAATGATCATATTTTTCCCAAATCCTTATATTAATTCATGTTGTCATAAAATGAATTAATTTAACCCTAAACCATTAATTTCCCTATAAAATTCCATTTAAAATCCATTTAGAAAGGTTGGAACTCATTTATAAGAGAGAAACAAGAATACAAGTACACACAAGCACTTTTACCTATTCTTTGCATATATCCTTCCAATATTATTCCAAGCTTATTAAAATCCTTAAAAAAATCCCTGTCCATTTTATTTACACATATTTATCATCTAATTTCATTTTCATATACAATTACACCAAGCATTTCAATAGGAGAACTACATTAGCTTTATCCCTCCTTGGAGTATTGGTATGTAGGTAGTGTGCCCACACATAGGATGTGAAGTGTGTCTAATATCCTTTACACACTAACCCCTTCTCTCTATTTACCATATTTTCCTTTCAAATTCAAGAATAAAGATCTATTATGGATTTTGAAGACTAAAATAGATGCACATCAAGCTCCATAGACTTGTAAGCTTTGATATTTCACTGACATGGTAACACAGACCTACCGAGTAGAACCCAAAAAACTTAGATAACCTAGAAAATAGTGCTATAAAATGACTACATCATTGAAAAATAGGGTGTCCCACTTTTTGTGTTCCTATCCAATTAGAAAATGAAGTTTAGGAACCTATTTTTGACACTGTCCTAGTCTTGTACCTAAATTCTTAGATTTTGTCTCAAACTGGACACTCAAAATAAGCTAAGTCATGTTTTCTCTCATTTATTACTATTTTTAGAAAATAAAAAAATACAATCTATTTACATAAATCAATTACATAACTATTGCAAATTATTTATTGATTTACTTTACTCTAGACCTATTTACTAATTAGGAAGAAAACTTCATTATTCTAAAAAACAATAAAATAGATGGGTAAAATTTTATCTTAAGGACTTATGGTCCCAAACCTAATATATTTTATTTATGATTTTTAAATTCCAAAAGAAGTGAAAAAAGAAGAACATGAAAAAACAAGTCAAATTCATGTCATCTATGAAGAAAGGTCCAATTTCCCACTATTACTCAACAAAAATATGTTTTGCAAATGCAATTTTTACAATTTTTAAGTTGTGCAAATTTATAGTGTCATTTTCATAGTCTCAAGTTGTGCATTTTTCCCAATGTATTTTTGAAAAATTTAAGCTATGCATTCTTTCCAATGCACTTTTTCAATTTTCAAGTCATGCAAAACTATCAAGTCACTTTTATAAGTCATAGAAAATTTCTAATGCAGTTTTACAACTTTTAAGTTGTAATTTTTTAACATCATGCTTTTATAGGTAGTTTAAATATTTAAAAATGTGGGTATGCACCATAACCACCCATTACAAGCTATAAATACAAGTTCTTGAGTCATTTGAAGGGATTTTTGAAATTAGGATTTTTTTTTACAAGATGGAAGAAAAGAGCCTATATGTACAACCCCACAAAGAATCGATATAGAAATAATTTATAGGATTTTGTGCCCTAATTTTTTATAGATGAATGATGTGTATGATTACATCAATCCATTTTGATTCTTCTTCCTTAAATTTTCTAAAATTATATTGTTATATAGTCAATGAATTCAAAGATTTTAGTATAGAATTTATTTTAAATCTACATTAATAAATTTTATTATTTTGAAACTATGGTGAGATTGAAAATTGAGTTCATATCAGTTTTCATTAGAAAATATTAGGTTGTTTATCTCATCTTTTAGTGTTATTAAATCTCCTTGGTGTATATATTTTGTTTGTATGCTCATAATATGCCTTTCCAATCTCATTTTCATGATAAAGGTTTCCTATGTTAATATATTATCTTTTGGATTATTCTAGCGAGTTTTTGTGTTTATCTATCTAGAGTTATCCATTTTCTTCCCATTTCAATTCATATATTTATTTGCATCCACCACCTTTACTTATATTTTTTTACCACCTTTTCATACTTTCTGGATAGAATACAACCCCTATAACAAACATATTTTCTTGTAACTAATTTCATTACCTGCATCCTTTTTTTTCAATAAAGGTATCTCTATGTACTGATTGGAGACATAATTTACCCCTATACTATTGACTAAAAATTCACTTTTTGTCCCCTTAATAAAATTTTTAGTGAATAATTTGTGGAAACTCCACTAGGGATTGAGGTGCCTTCCTCACTCAATTATCTAACATTTCAAGGATCCTCCTATATATTGGAGGTTGGTGACTTTGTTGAGATGAAGTACCTAGTTCCTACATTTTCCTTATTAAATAAATGTTGTTGGTTCACCCTAACCCCAATGTTATTTATGTTCCAAAGATAAAACATTTTGGGTTGTTTAATTTTGTGCAATACAATGGGTTACCTTTAGGTTCAAGGAAGAAATTTCTAAAGTTTTTTGGAGAAAAGTATGAAGATGAAAATAATCATATCCTTGATTTCATGGTATCCTGCAACATCTTATGAGCTATGCATGAAGTTGTCGTTATGGCACTTTTTGTTCAAAATATAATTGAAGCCACTAATAATGGTTTTATAAATTATAATATGGATTCATTATAAATTGGGACTCTTTGAAAAACAAGTTCCTGAATAGTTTTAAACTAGATGTTGACATGTGTCCATTATTGCTAGATTTATTGTAAATATAGAAGTAAGAATATGAGTAAATGAGAGAGTTCATAACACACTCCAATAAATTATTTAGACTAATTCCTTAGATTATTCAACTAAGTCCCAACAATCAACTATGTGTCTTCATTGGCTCTCTACATCTAGAGATTAGATTCATCTTGACATGGAAAAAAAATAAATGACATAGAATTGACATAATAAGATGTTGACATTGAAGATGACATGATCCTATCAAAAATGTTGAAGAAATAATTTTCAAAACATGTTATAATTACCTTACATGATGAAGAAACAATAAAACTTGATATAATCAAGAGCCCTCAACATTCAAAATAGAGTTTTAGAAATAAAATCCCTAATCAAGCATGTCAAAATTAAATGAAGAAAAAGATAAAGTACTTCATATAATGTTTGATTGTTTCAATTTTAAAATCATGGAATAAAGTGAATAGGTAGAAGAATAGGTTATTTATCAACAAATAAATGAGGAATTAAACTTCCCCCTTGGTAGAGATGAGATGATTCTACTATTTCACAAGATTTTTTAAACCTCACAATCCTAGGAGAGAATAAATTATCTGAGGGAAAACTAATCAAGTCATAAACATAAAGGAACAATAATAAATAATTTGAAGTTTTACTTTCTAAAAAATAGGATAACATTGAACTAGTTATATATAAAGAATATCTTTATTGTCCAATAATTGAAGATTCAATAGTTAAAGGTGAATATATTCTTGGTGTTACCCTTTCATGTTCCATTATATAATATTTATCTAAAATATTTGGATCTATAGAAATTAAGCCTACACAAATTGAATATCATAGTCATAAAAAGGTTGAAATCAAATAAGATTTGAAGGTGGATCATAAATAATGGTCTTCAATATTCATTTCAAGTGAAATAGATATTGTCAATGGAGAATAATTTAATGGAGATGATGATGATGATTCATTCAACAATGAATTTATGTCTACCATGAGAATAAATTTAGTAAATAATATATACACTCTATTCATTATAGAATATATTACTATTGTTGTTACAACTCAAAAATAAACATGCAATAAACTTCTCTCTAATTTGGATCCTGTATCAAACATATATGCATTCTAATCTATTCAATAAAACATTGAAGAAGCCTAGTATTACTTAAGAATTATCACAAAGGATTTGAGGAATTTCAATACTTCCTTTTTAAAATTCAAAGGAATTATTGATTTGTTCATGTATAATCATCTCTGTATGCACAATAATTGTGACTTCATCTTCCATTCACCTACTTGGTCACTATTTTTGAATGTGTCTAGGACTCATAAGTTAAATCCATTGTTATAAAATAGTAGGTAATTATCCCAACTAGTTAATGGTTTTATCTAGTCTTTTTATTTTCCTCTACTCCTTATAAATAGACCAGTTTTCCCTATTTTGTCTTTCTTTCATTTTCCTTATTTATTTTGGGGTGTGCATTATTTTTTATAAATGTAACCTACTCATTATTATTCCTCTCCATGTATTGGTAATTTATGTCCACATATGTATGTATTTGTGTTATTTACCTAGAAATCCTTAGTAGACAATCATATGATTTGCATAAGAAGGTCAAGACATTCATTTCTTTAGAATGAATGAAAAGATTACTTTTTGAAAGATATACAATCATTGTCTGGTGATTAAGTGTTCATATTTATATTACTTTGGATACTTAATTTGAATCCAAATAAGTTGGACATATTCAACCCTATTATATTTTTATAATGCAAAGTTTCTTCAATTTTTAGAATGACATGTAGAAAAGAGCCTTAAAGCATTTCAGCCAAGTGGGTCTCCAAGACAAATATTTGACAGTGTATTCAAATGATGGAATTTTCAATCATGAAAATTTTGATGTGAATTCTTATTCTTTAGATCTCAAAATTAAGAAGCAAATATTTTGTGAGACTATTCAAGAGAACATGTACATATGCACAAAATTTAGATCAAGTGATCTAGAATAGAAACATGTGTTTATTTTTCATATAGTTGAGATAAGTGAGCTAGGTATTAGTTGGTCAAATTAGGTTATATAGAAATTTTGAAACAAGCGATTTATCCTATAAATGTTTTTTTAATTTCTCATATGATTGAGATAGGTGAATTGGTTATCATTGGTTAGATTGGGATGTGTAAATGTGTTACACAATATTTTTATGAATCTAAAATAATAAGGCCCCAACCATAGATTATTTTAGAGTTATATTGCATTATATAAGGAATTTAGTCCCATAATCAAAGTTAGTTATTGTCAATAAATTTTAAATTTCATGATAACACCCAAAATTTCACCCCTATAGGTAATTGAAAGTGTTTCAAAGATAGGGATGGTAAAGTTTTAGAATAAATATATTGATATCGTAGCCCAATAGATAAGGCCTGTCAAACCCATTAATAATTCTAATCATAGATAAATCTACATGAGAAAGTTTTCATAATGAGTTTTCAAGAATTTGTGTTCATCATGTTCAACATTCATTACATCCACTATTCATTACATTTAGTAGTCATTCAATTCGGAACTTATTGGATTCAGGCTTAACATATGTTATATTTAGAATCTATTGAGACATGGTGATTATTTCATGCACCACTTTTTTATTCTAATCTGACACTTGGGTAAGTGCACAAAGATGATGGATAATTTCATGGACATTTTAGCATAATATGACATAGTATTTTTTAATGTGTATGCATTATTTGAATTGAGACTCAATAGTTACCAAACCATAACATGTATGAATTATGCATAGTATACATAAACATATGCATAATGTATATTATTAATTATGCATATAAATTACGTGCACATGTTGTGTATAATATACATAACATGTATTAGTTATGATAAATATTAAAAAATACCAAGTATACATGTTGTGTATACTATACATAACACATACATGTTATAATAACTAGAAAAAAACATAAAAAATCCAAGCCTATATCCACATTATTTCATTTTTATTTTGTTTTGGAATCCATCATCTCTACCCTAGAACATGTTCACATTGTACTTGGAGGAAGAAAAAAACACATTAAAATTTTCCATTACCTTGATGAATTGATATTACCACCACATAGGAGAGGTAATCAAGTAGAAAAAAACTTGTGAACCCTAGATTTTAGCATTTTTTAATTTGCATTGTTTTATTTTTAAAACTATTTTTTAAAAATGGACCATTCAAGTTCAATTCAAGATCCTAACCCTCCGCATAAACCTTTTATCCCTCCTATAATTCTAAAAGACCCCTAGGTAGTCAAGAGGATTTGATTACACACATAGTTGAGAATAAAATACAAATTGAATGGATAATTAGGAAAATGAGAGACCCCACATCAACCAAAACCCACCGTACTCTATTAGAGTCATTACTAGGCCATGTTGACTCAATAATGAGTCAAATTGATAGATGGGGATATATGTAGGGTTTACTATGCTAAACATTTTTTAGCACATGAAGTGAAGGATAAAAAATATCAAACTACCTAGTTTGTGCCTTATTCATGGATCTAGAAACCAATGCACATTTTCCACCATCCATAAAATGGTTCCTAATCCACTAATGCATGCATAA
>JARHVA010003217.1:1235000-1242500 GCA_037957365.1 Torreya grandis | reverse complement strand
GTTAGGACTTTGTGCAAAAAATATTTCTAAAGGCAAAACTTTTGAAGGCTTGGACCTTCAAAAAAAATTTACAAAAGAAAGTCTACATAAATATTAAAGACTTCTTGAGAATTTTCTAATTTTTTTTCTTTTTGGAAAAAATGTTGCGAAGACTAGTCAAAACTTTTAGTCCAAAGAAAAGTTTTTAAGGTCCAAAATTGAACATAAATCATGCCAATAAAAATTTAGAAGACTTGGGTCTTTGGAATTAATGAGTTGGGGGTCTTGCCAAAATTTGAAATAATTAATGAAAGGCTCTCCCTTTTGCAATAATTGTTATTGAATATTTTTCATGGTAAGTCTTTGATAAATAACACAAAGATAGTAAAATCATGAAGAGCCAAAGGAGTGATGTGTGGTAGTGGAGAAATGAAAAGCGCAAGTGCTAAGGAGAACATATAGAGGATACATGGCTATGGATTTTATAAAATCAAGATATAAAGACAAAATTCATGAATGATGATGATTTTCCAAGTTGAAAAATTATATCCCACAGAAGCAGAGCCAATAGTGCAATGAAAGAGAAGGAGGGAGAAACCAAGAAGATGTTACATGGTTACTTCCCAAAACCCTATAATCTTAGAAATATTAAGCCATCAAACCCTAATAAGATTAGAATGAAGTATAGGTTTGGGTCGAAGGTCAATGAGAAAAGGACACATTATCTATGTAGCCAATAATGCATCAGCTTAAATTTAATGGTTTATGTGGCTATCAAAACTATCAAGAGGCTGAAAATAAACTCTACATCTAATTTTATTTAAAAAGTCAAATTAAAATCCAACTGAATCATGAATAATTTAGGAATTATTAGAGTGGTGTGTGTAGTGGAATTGAGCATAGAGAATAAAATACAAACTTAGCCTTAAAGAGATGGGGCAATTGATTGCATAGAAGCATGGGTAGTTGATAATATCGATGCAATCCAAACTAATTTCATCTACCAAAATTCAATAGAAGCATGGTTTGATTGTACCAATTTTGAGCATGCCTTTAATCTATTAGAGATTTTGAGCTACCTACTCAAGCACTCTCCCTAAACTATATTGATGGTTGTTTCAACTACCTCATTGGTGGGTGAATGTGGAATTTTAATTTTAATTTGTATTTTAGCTCCTTAGGATTGTGTGCCTATATAAGATTAACTCTTATGCAATAATAAATGGACAATCCTTTTAGGATTATGGAATTTATGTTTAGGTTGCATCACTTAGAATAGATAAGTTAGTAGACCAGACATGCTTAGATTATCCATAGTTAGTAGACCTATTATTTTTCATGCTTTCCTAGTGTAGTGCTTTAATTGTTGTTATGAGAGTGAAGTTTATAGTTGAATGATCATTGTAAGTCTCACCATTGATTAATAAAAAGGTAACATCTTGATACTTTTATTGTTGTGGGAAAAAGTGTTCATATACTATGCATGTATATGGTGGTTATGCTCCTCCTTGCTCTCAACAACTTCTCCTCAAACTCTTCCACCATCCTCTAGCTAGATTTGTGCTAGGTGTAGCTCAACTAAATACTATATTCTATGATATTTGATCAATTGAATGCTTCAACTTCATCTATGTGGTAGAAGGGCCTTTATTAGCTTCCTCTCTACCCTTTCCTATTTTTATCTTTTTTATCAATATTTTAGTTTAGGATTAATATAAATTTGTCATTAATGTTTAATATTATTGATGAATGTCATCCATCATCATTTAAGAACATTAAATAGATTAGTGATGGACCTATCATGTCTCATAGTGTTTATAGCTTAGGTCATCATTAGGAGTCAATTTTACTAGCCATGGCCCCTTGAAAAGGAATGGTTACAATGCAACGAGTCAATTAGGTTATCCTATGTACCAAGACCTAATAACTAAGACCTTGGGGAGACTTTTTTGTGCAATTCTCCTTTCAAGAGAGGAAGTGATTAATAACCATTCCCTAATTATTGGTTGTGTCAAAAGACCACATCAACATTAATGGTGTTATAAGGAGGACATTATTTAAGACAAGCACATTTTTTGAACAAGTTTAAGCCTAAAACACTTATGTGTCATTGCCCAGCTAGTCTCATGGCCTTAGCATGGATAGTGGGCATAGTTTTCTAGTAAACATCCTATGACCCATTCATGACCTATCTAAAAATCCTAGTTCATTTTGACTAAAATACACACATGGTGGGATTTTAATAGATGAACAAGACATTCAGACATTTAAGGATGCCATCATTATAACTTGTATCTAGCATGAAGATGTGGCTCGTTATTTGTTTCCTTATTCTTTTGATAAGAACGAATACCATTGGTATATTGGATTGATGGATGGGTGTATAACCACATGGGATAATTTCTAAATTTTATCCCTAATCCACTTTAGAGAGCTCATCAATCCTACTACCCTATACCATGAGTTTGTTTCATACCATAGGGAACCCAATGAATCTTTGAGTGCTTTCAAGCAATGCTTCCATTAATTGTATATGGGTTTAAAAGAACCTTTCCTATAGACTAAAGTAATAACCAGAGATATTTACCTTAGAATATTATTTCCCCTCAATACTATGATTGTTTGAATGACTCATTTAGCTCTCACATCCTTGATGGTGACTTATCAAGAAACATTCACCATCAAAGAACAAGCCATATCTCATGATCAAAATATTGATTTTTCTTACCCATTGAGACAATTGAATGTTCATCCATAAAATACTTGAATCTATTTACCTACGAGTCATCCCATCATCCAAGTTGTGTATTAAAATGAGGCATTTCCCTTAGCATTACCCCAAATGTGCCATCAAGTGAACTTCACTATAGGGAATGAAAACCTTGATTTCTCCATTAATGTATATAATTCTATTAGTTTATTATGCAATCAACATGAGGTTTTTGATGATTTTAGTAGTTAGTTATATTTTGATACTTGTACTAATTATGTGCCATTAATTTTAGGGAGTTACCAATAGACAATGCATGGGATAATCCCTTAGAGTACCAATGAATATTGTAATGATGAGGAAACATTTTTTATATTGATCAACACGGTAGCACATGATCAAAACAAAGATGGGCTACCTAATCAGGAGGGTGAATCACAAGTCTTTTTTAATCACCCTAAAGATGAACTTGATAAGATGGAGCCAATGAATGAGTAAGATGCATGCTACGCATTTGAAACAATATTTTCCTATGTTTCTCCCTATCTAACTAAAAAGTTGATTCAAGATTGTAAACAAATTTATGGTAGTTGTATCTCTCCTAGTCCATCATTGGAGACAAGCAAGATTAAAGAATAAGACAAAGATGAAGTAGGTTGTCTATGTGAAACAAGTAGATTGGAGGGAATCAAAATGGAAGAGATACAACCTTGTATTTAAACCAATTGACATCAACCTGAACTATGCAGTCATAGAGGAAGGAGGTATGCTGATAAAAATTAAAGTTGAAAGTGCACATCTTCTCTGCATTACTTTACATAACTCAGCCATGTATAACAAGGCTATGAGATCATTGACATTAGAGGAACCATTATCATTCCCACTTGGAAATAAATATGAAGTTTAGGATTTTTTCATAACATCAATGTTAATAAAAAATTAACCAAGTGAATCATCTACTGGCTACCATCACAAACATGCCACTTGCAGGTTGGATCTTCCAATCAATTTGGTATATATGAATACCCAACCCTATCCTCCACTAAAATACAACATTTGGGTGGAGGTAGTTTTTGACCCCTAGCCCTCATGTTTTCTATAATTTAGAGATAAATCTAATGTAGAATTATATAGTCCTAGTTTACTTGAGTTACATTAAAAGAACATTGATAAATATTTATAGGATAGTGTTTTCCAATGTAAAGGAAAAAAAATATGCAAGTAGATGTTTCCTTTTCCATTCTCAAAATACTAAAGAATCAGGTGTCTGATTCTTTCAAGCATGCATTTGCTTGAACATTTCCTATGAATATTTTTTCTTTTCCTTCTCTTGTCCTTTCTATTTTTCTTTCATGTCCCTTGTTTGTTTTTTATTTTTATTCTTCATTGGGTTTGTCCCAACTATTTTTGCCTTATGGTTCCATTGTTTATCAAAGAAATAAAATAAAGGTTTGTTATAAAGGTAAAAAAGGTGGTGATTAAAGAGCGTAATCATAATTTTAGTCAAATAACTTATATGAGATATTGTTATTACTTTAGTCATTTCTTAAATTCTAAAGGTCAATGCTTCATATTAGAACGGGTGAATTTTAGAATAATTATTTTCTTTTTTGGATCCAACTAATGCACTTAAGGAAATATATACAAGAAAAATGTAACATGGGTTTGATTTTGGTTTGTATAGAGTTATCATGAACTTGTTGATTTGATTTTAACCTTGGTTTGATCCCCAACCCTTTATGGATGAAATTGCAAAATGTCCTTTCAAAAGAATCAAGTTAATTTGTAAAATCTAAAATTCTCTTTGAAAGGGTGATCTTGGAAACCTCCACCACAAGATTTTTATCTTGATTAGTAGTGGAGCAAGGCCTTTGGAATAGACTAGAAGTATCTCTGTTGGAGCTATAAATGGCTAGCTGGTAGTAAAGCAATGCCCACATCACTCCCCACTGAGCCAAATTGTAAACTCTTTTCTCCTTTAACAATTTTGGCCTTATGCAAATATGAATTGCTTCATATGAATGCAAAAAAAATGGATAAACACTTAATCACACACAAATATGGATTTGGTCATATTATAGATTAACATGCCATTCCTTCTTATACACTTTAGTTGTTTTGAATCTTGGTTTATTCTATGAAATAGCTTGTAGTTAATGCTTTTTCCTCTTATGAAATTAGATATTCTAGATCCTTTAAATACTCAAGAGTATTTCCCAGTAGGAGTTGCCATTTATTATTTATTTCATAACACATCCCATTTTTAAAACTAAAAAATAAGGACCCTCTTGTTTGATTTTGAGTCTAGTCTTATACCTTTTAGGAATTCATTATGAATGATTGGTTAGAATCAGGCTTTTTGGCAATCTACTAGAGGAATAGTTATAAGTGACTGAATGGGGTTTTAATTTAATGTCTTTTCATTTTTTAGTTCAGTCCAAGATTTTATCTAGGAGTGAGTTAGTTTTAACACCTAAATTTGCATCAATCTACTAAGTCTTAGTCTATATGATTGCTTGTGTTTTGAAACACATTTTATAACTTTATTTTAGACTATTTCACATTAGGTTTACGTAAATTACTTAACTTTTCAAAGTTTTCTACCTCTTTCCCTAAATATTATGGTCCATTACAACTTCAATTTTAATCTAAAACACTAAATTTTTATAAGGTCTTACTCTTTAACTTATTTTATTTTCATTAAAATGGACTAAATTAGCTTTGGATTGAGCAAATGACTAAGTCAATTCACAATTTTCAATTTGCACATAGTCATCTTTGGTTTTGGACTTAATCATTTTAATTTTAATTTTCATAACCATTGGTTTTCAAATTATTTAATTATTCACTTTTCAAATTTTATCATAACCATTTATTTTCAAATATTTAGCCATTACTTTTAAAATTGAATCATTGACTGTGCATTTCATATTCTTATTATAGGGTTTTCAAGCTTTAGTCTAAATTTGATATAAAGGGTTAAGTCAAAAAGATTTAAATTAGTCTTCATATTTTTGAGTAAGGAGGTGGTCTTTGAGAGAATTGTATAAGTTTTTAACTCTTTAGGAAAAAATTCAAGAATGAGTCAGAACTTTTGCACAAAGGCTCAACAAAAAAATTCATGAAGAAAAAAGTTTTGAATACTTCACAAAAATCATTCACGTAGTAGGTATTCGAAAAAAGTGTTACGATTTTATTGGTTTGAAAAAAATTTGATGGTAAAACTTGTGAAGTCTTAAACCTTAAATTTTTTTTGTGAATGATAGTCTACAAAATATTATAGACTTTGCAATAATTTTCTAAGTTTTTTTCTTTTCAAAAAAAATGTTGCGAAGACTAGTAAGAACTTTTGGTCTGAATAAAAGTTTCAAAGGTCAAAGCTCGAACAAAAATTATGACAACATAAGATCCAAAGACTTGGTTATTTAGAATGAATGAGTTGGGGATCTTTAAAAAATTCTGAAGAATGAAGTAAAGGCTATCCCTTTCACAAGAAATATCATTGCATATTTTTTGTGATAAGTCATCAAAAGAGAATGTGAAGATGGTAAAAATGTGAAGAGCCAAGGGAGTGACAAGTGGTAGTGGAAAAACTAAAAGCTCAAGTGATTGAGAAGATATATAAAGGCCATATTGGTATGAATTTTATAAAATAAAGATACAAAGACAAAACCCAAGGATGACAATGAGCTACCAAGTAGTGAAATTAGAGCCTACAAAAGTAGATCTAATAGAAAAATGAAAGAGAAGGAGGGAGAAGCTGATAATATGCCATGTGGTAGCTTGTTAAAACCCTTGAATATCTATAAGGTAGAGCCATCAAACCCTAATAATCTTAGAATGAATTAAAATTGGTGATCTAAGGTCAATGCTCAAAGGACATAACTATGTAGCCAACAAGGCATGAATCTAAATTTAAAGGCCCATCTAGCTATCAAAACTATCAAGAGGTAGAGAATGGATTATGCATTCAATTTGATTTGTAGAATCAAATCATATTCCAACTAAATCATGAATAAGACATGAATCCTTAGTGTGGCATGGGTATTGAAATCAATCACAAAGCATAAAGGAGATACTCAACCTTAAAGAGGCAAGGCAATTAACTACATAGAAGCATGGGTGGTTGATATTCCTAATGTACTCTCAACTTATTTTAGCTACAAAAATTAAATAGAGGTATGGCTAGATTGTGATAATTCTACTCACTCCTTCAATATGTCATATATTTTGAGCCACCTACTCAACCACACTCCCTCAATTTAATTGATGATCATTTGAACCACCCCATTTATGGGTGAATTTAGAATTTGAATTTGAAGTCCTTAGGCTTACATGCTTATATAATATCAACTCTTGTGCTGTAATAAATGGATGGCCCTTTGAGGATTGAAAAATTTATGCTTAAGCTAGTTCCCTTAGAATAAATTAATTAGTGGACTATACATGCTTGGATTCTCCATAGTTAGTAGACCAAGAATTTTTCATGCTTTCCTAGTGTTTAATGGTCATTGTAAGTCTCACCATTGATTAATCAAAAGGTAATATATTGATAATTTGATTATTGTGGATCCAAATGTTCATATCTTGTGTATGTATATAGTGGTTATGTTCCTCATTTCTCTTAGAAAATTCTCCCTAGACTCTCACACCACCCTCTAGTTAGATTTTTGCTTGGTCTAGCTTAGCTAAGGACTAGTTTTTTGTGAGACTTTCTCAATCGAATGCTTCAACTTTATCTTTGTGGAAGTAGGGACTTTCTTTTATTTATCCCTTTCCTTCCATATTTTTCTCTCTTTTTTAAATCAATA
>JARHVA010003217.1:1197500-1232500 GCA_037957365.1 Torreya grandis | reverse complement strand
ATATTTTGTTTCACTTCCTCAAATTTATTGTCTCCCTCTCCCTCTCCCTCTACCTCTCCAATTTAATTAATTTGGCCCTTTTCTTCTCCTCTTGTACAAAACCAAAAATAGAATTTTACTAAATTTGTAATGTTACCTACTCAAAAAATTAAGGATTTCTTCAATAAATATAAGTAATCATAATTCAAAAATACTAAAACATATATTCATATCCATGAATCCTCTTTAACCCATACATCTAAAATATATTAAATCCTTATTTTATGAAAGGAACAATGAATATTAATAATCAAAGGACTAGATCTTTGTTCATGACAAGAAAGGGATCCAAAAAATCTGTAGGACATTTTCAAGCCTACTAAACTTTGGAATGAGAGCCTTGCATCATCTAATATTTGTATTTTAAAATCCTAATTTATAAGATTGATTAAATGAATAAAAATATCCTACATGGGAAAATATGCTTCATGAAAAAAATATCCTATCAAAATACTTTCAAGAGTACATCTTTGTAGTAATGGGTCTTAAAATGCAATTTTTTTGTAGTGAAGAGATAATTTCTTCTCCTCTAACTGAAATTTCCACCTATAGGACCTTAATATGAAAACACATCACTTAAAAAACATATGGATAGGTAAATTACACATGTTTTCATGACCAAGACATCGAAATCAACCTAGATGCATGATTTATCTACTATTCAGGAGCATGAAACAATGATAACAAATGTTGTCAATGTTGAAGCTGTAGTCGGATAACTCCACCTCCAATGATTCATGGATATAAATTAGCACTACCAACACATATAAGGTGGTGTATAACATCCAATACCATGTTTCTATCCTCTGATCATGCCTGATTGAGAGACCCACTAACCATTTCAGCATCAAGAATGCCTTTTTAATATGAAATAAGTGTATTTTTAAGCCTAACTTCATATGCATGTGAAAAAAAATTATAATTCATTTAGATGAACCAAAATAACCTTATAATGTACTTAAAATACCTCTAATTTCACCATATATCATGTTTACATAACCTTGGAGATGAATATGTGGCACGTGTTATAGTAATGGGTCCTAAAATGCAACTTTTTTATAGTGAAAAGATATATTCTTGTACTCCACCTATAATTTCCACCTCTAGGACATCCAAATGAAATTACATCACTTTAAACATGTTTAGATATTAAAAATACATGTGATATCATGACCACAATGTCTAAATCCACCCAAATTCATGATTTCTCTACTATTAAGGAGCATGGAAACACTAACAACAAATATTTTCAAAGTTGAAGTTGTAGTTAGATAACTCCATCTACAATGCTTCATGGATAGAAATTGGCACTTCCAACATGTTCAAGGTGGTATATAATGTCTATTACAATTTTTTTAGCCTTTTATCACACCTGATCAAGAGACCTAATACCCATTTTGACCTCACGAACACCCTTCCCAATACAATAAAATTGTAGTTTTGTAGCATAAATTTAGATGCACATGAAATTAAAACTATAAGTTATTTTTATGAATCAGAAGAGCCATCGCATGCATGTCAAATACCTATAATTTCAACCTAGATCATGTTGATATAATCTTGCAGATGAATATGGGGCATATGCTACAATAATGGGTCCTAAAATGTAACCTTTTTATAGTGAAGAGACAAGTTCTTATCTTTTACCTAACATTTCCACCTCTAGGACCTCTGTGTGTAATTCCATCACTTTGAACATATTAATAGGAAAATGACATGCGATCCCATGACCATAACATAAAAATCTACCTAGATGCATGATTTCTATATTATTTAGAAGTGTTAAAACACTAACAACAAAAGTTGTCAAAATTGAAGCTACAGTTGGAGAACTCCACCTTTAGTTTTTCATGGATAGCAAATGGTGCATCCAACATAACTAAGGTGGTGGATAATGTCTAGGAATATGTTATTGGATTCGAATCACACCCGATTGAGAGACCCACTACCCATTTTGACCTCAATAATGACCTTTTGAATTTGATAAAATTGTATGTTTTTAGCCTAACTTCAGACATGCATAAAACAAAAACTGTAAGTCATTTAGATGAATCAAAATAATTCTCATGTTCATGTTGAATCCCTATAATTTTAACCTAGATCTAAGGTAAATTTTAGTGATGATTCTTCATTAATTCATGAATATTTTAGTTTTAAAAATTAGTGCTTGGCAATTTTAAGGGCTAGTGAATAGTGTGGATTCACTTAAATTATCTTAGTGTAAGTTAGTTTTCCAGGTCATTTTGCCTACTATTTGAAATAAATTTCATATATATAAATATAGTTCACCAATCTATTGAAATTTAATATGAACTATTAACCATCATAAGTAAAATATAATCATTTGAGGAATAAATTTTTGAAGCATGTCAGCCTAGCTATAAGTTAGAGGTCATTTGTGTCATTCGCTAGCATAGCTATCATCTACCTACAAATTGACACCCATCATAGCCTATGTTGATTTCCAATAATCATGTCATCCATCAGAATAATTGGAGTTCAATAGTGTACCTATTTCTTGACACTATAATTATCAGAGAATAGCTATGGAATTGAATGACATATATGTTATCAAACTATAGTAATACAACTAAAGACAACATTACTACTGAACAATAAAATTACTATTAAAAGCCAACATTGTTTTCATTTGATAAAATTATTTTTTAATGACAACATCGATGTCACTTGACAACATTGATACCAAATGACAACATTATTATCAGATGATGGCAATGTTGTTGGATTATAGCATTGTTGTTAAATGACAACAATGTTTCCAAATGATAGTGATGCTACCAAATAATAACATTGATACCAAATGGAATCATTAATAACAAACTACAACATTGTTGTTTAATGACATCACTACTATTGAATGACAATAATGATGCTAATTAGTAACAAAGTTATCAGGTTAAAATAATGTTTTTGAGCATCAATAATATTATTGAGTGATAGAAATAGTGTCAAATGATAATGTAGATTTTGTGTTATGTCATAGTTATTGTACAATAGAAAAAAATACTTCCTATCTGTGGATTTTTTGTATAATTGTGTGTTAGCTTGGTTTATACACCAAGTGAAATTTTTTCCTATTGATTCACCTACTTGCCTAAACACCATCCGTTAACTTTTACTAGACTTTTAAAATACATACTTAGAGATTCACCAAAAAGACCTAAGTTCATTTATATATGGGCCATAAAAATTTACCCTACCTAGATTATGTTGATGGAAACTTGGAGATGAATATGTGGCACACTATGTAGTAACGAGTCCTAAAATGTAAATTGTTTATAGTGAAGAGATAAGTTCTTGCCCTCCACTTAACATTTCCACTTTTAGGACCTCTACGTGCATTTTAATCACTTTAAAAACATATAGACATATATATTAAATGTGATACCATGATTGAAAAATCTAAATCCACTTAGATGCATGATTTATCTACTTTTAATTAGCGTGGAAACACTGACAATAAATGTTGTCAAAGTTGAAGCTACAATTGGATAACTCTACCTCTGATGCTTCATGTCTAAAAATGGGCACTGTCAACATGTCTAGGGTAGAATATAACATACAAAACTAGGTTAATGACCTTATATCACACCAAGCCAAGAGACCCACTACCCATTTTGACCTCAAAAATTCCCTTCCCAATATGATAAAATTACAAAATTTTAGCCTAATTTTAAAAGCATATGAAACAAAAATTGTAAGTATTTTTGATGAACCAAAATAACCTTCATGTTCAATTAAAATCCATATAATTTCACCTTATATCATGTCAATGTAACCTTAAATATGAATCTGTGGCAAATGCCTAAGTAACATGTTTTGAAATGCAACTTTTTTGTAGTGAAGAGAAGTTCTTGTTCTCCACCTAACATTTCCACCTATAGGACCACCCAATACAATTCCATCACTTTGAACATATATTTATAGGAAATGACATGATCCTATGACCATGACATTTAAATCTACTTATATGAATTATTTATCTATTATTCTAGAGCATGGAAACATTGAAAATAAATTTTGTCAAATTTGAAGCTGTAGTTAGATAAATTCACCTCTGGTGTTTTATGGCTAGAAAATAACATTGACAACACGTCTAAGGTGGAAGATAACATCTAAGACAAGGTTATTGGCCTCTGATATTCTAGCCTCAATAATGCCCTTTCCAATATAATAAAATTACATTTTAAATCCTAACTTCAAATGTACATGAAACATAAACCATAAGTCATTTGGATGGATTGGAAGAACCTTTGTGTGCATGTCTAGGCCTTATAATTTTACCTTGAATAAAATTTATGGAACCTTCAAGATTAATCTGTGGCACACACTGGAGTAACAAGTCCTTAAATGAAACTTTTTGTAGCGAAGAGACAAGTTTTGTCCTCCACCTGACATTTCCACCTATCAGATCTCCAAGTACATTGAACACATCTGGATAGGAAAATGACACATGATCTCATGACCAAAATGTCCAAATCCACCTGAATGAATTATTTCTCTACTATTGAAGATTATGGAAACACTGATAATAAATTTTCTCTCAAAGTTGAATATGTAGTTGGAGAACTCCAACTCCAGTGCTTTGTGGCTAGAAACTAGCATTGCAAACATGTATAGGGTGGTATATAATGTCTAAGACCAAGTTTTTAGCCTCATATAACTCTAAGTAAAGAGACCCACTACCTATTTTGGCCTCAATAATTCCCTTCATAATACAATAAAATTGTAGCTTTTTAGCTTAACTTTACACATGCATGACACAAAAATTGTATGTCATTTGAACAAATTAGAAGAAACCTTGTATACAAGTTAAATCCATATAATTTCACCATAAATCATGTTGATTTAACTTTGGATATGAATTTATGGGACATGTTGCAATAAAATATCTTGAAATGCAATTTTTTTTTATAGTGAAGAGATAAGTTATTGTCCTCCACCTAACATTTCTACCTTTTGGGACCTCTAGGTGGAAGTCCATCACTTAAAACACATTTGGATAGGAAAATGACATGTTATCCCATGACCATGAGATATAAATCCATCTAAATGTGTATTTTTAATATGTTATCCCATGAATATGACATATAAATCCATCTAAATGTGTATTTTATCTACTATTCAGGAATAGGAAACACTAACAATAAATGATGTTAAATTTGAAAATATAGTTGGAGAGCTCCACCTTCGATGCTTCATGCATATAAAATCACACTACAAACATGTCCAGGGTGGTGGATAATGTCTGGGACAAGGTTTTTGGCATCTGATCACACCTGGTTGAGAGACCCACTACCCATTGCAACCTTAAGAACCCCCATTATATAATAAATGAGTACTTATATTAATATTTTCTTAGATTCAAGAATATGAAATTATTTACTAACAATGCCAACCACATGAAATTGGAAGCTTATTTGGCACCACTAACCTACAAATTTTTTTATAGTAAGTAATTAAAAATTAAATTCATATGTACTAACCTAAAAAATCAATAAAACTTGGTGAAATTTAATACATACAAATTTGAGAAATAAACATAACTTAGAATTTCAATCCAACCAACCACAAGGATCTGCTCTAATATTAATAGTAACAATAATATCTTCATGGTCTGAATCATGAACTTTCCATATTAATGGCCTCCCATGATATTTTACCAACTAAATATATATTGAAAGAATGGAATTTGAATAGTGTAGCATCATTTTATTTGTTTTAGAGTCTTCAAACAACCATACATATGAATTTTTGATAGTAAATCATTGTATCCAAACATGCCCTGTATCAAAAATATAAAATTCTAATGACAATACCAAGATAAATAATGAGAATAAATAGTACATAATGATCAATCTAATATCTGGTTACACTAGATTAAATACATGGTCAAATTCATATGATGATGTCATATTTATAAGTTTTAATTATGGTTGAAATTGATATGTAATGATTATAATTAGAGGTCTACAACTCCATTCATCCACCCACTCTTGTGACTCACACTCATTCCAAATAGTGTCCTTGCATGCAAAATAGAAACATCTCAAGTGTCTTATATGAATAGTCCAAGAACCCACATTTGAAATAGAAAATGAGTGGCTTGAACTTACAGTTATATAATACTTATAATTTATCTAGTTTTCTTCCTCCATCAACTACAAATATGTATGAATACTATTATTTTTTTGAACATCATAGCCCATTTTCTCCTCACACCATTCAGTAATGGTTGTTGCATCAACAAAAATAGAACCATCTTAAAACTTTAACTCCTCTCTTACAATAGATATTTTTACACGTGATCTAGCACTATCATGTTCCCCTTATACATGTCTATCCTTAGTGAAACTCCAAATATGTTCTACATGAGTGGTAATGTGTATCTTACTCAACTAGTAAAACATCTTTATATTCTTAAATTATGATGTTGAATTGTTTGACTAAATGTAATGATGATTGAACTAATGTTCCTCTTTGTTAAATTTCCATAGAACATCTCAAAAAAACCTTTCACATACTTTTTACACTATTATTGGTCATCACTAACATAAAAATGGTACTCCCTTAATATTTTTTGATCTTGCTATGTGTTATCAGGTGCATGCATGAATATGAAAACTTGTATTGAACTGTAATACTATGACTGAACTTCCACTTATAATTTGATTGTGTAATTCTCATAAAATTAATATAGTGAAAAAATAGAACCAAGTGGGAATGTGTCCTTAGATTGAAATGTTCATCCAACCATCTAACCTTGTGTGTGTATTTCATACTCATAAATCATTTCCTATGTGAATTTGACCATAAATTATGAAATAGGTATCTATTTTGTAACAAGCTCGCACCTTAAAATTCTTTCCATATTTTACTTGATAAGTTACATATTTTTATTTAATCAAACCAAATAATTCCTATCCAATTGCATTTGTACTCTTTTCATGGACACAATGTTTTAATTTTGGAAATCTACCACAAATGATATAATTTCCATCCAAACATGCTTTGTTATAAAAGAACTGTCAATCTAGTCTTTCAAAAAAATGGTTGGAATAAATTATTTAGATGATTTTTGTAAAAAGTCTATGCCACACTCCTAAAAAATGTTTTTAGTATGCAAAGTACAAGGTATCATAGTGCATTGAAGATTCAACATGTTGCCTAAAATAAAAAGTGGTGCATGTGTGATTTATTTTTACATAAAATCATTTGGCCATCTTAAAATATCTTTGAATAATATAAATTTGTGAAAGTTTTTCCAAAAACTTAGAGTTCAATTGTGTTTGGGTCATATATAATAAATGTTTCAAATTTCATTCATGGTTACAAGAAACAAAACTCTTATTTTCACTAGATCTCTTATATTGAGTGAAAATCCTGTATTATCTTTCCAAAATTATGCAAATAAATATTTGAGAACATTAGCTATAACCTTGTCCTTTCATTAAACTCTAATAGAGAGTTCCTAGAGCTCTTTGATAGTGGCATCATTAAGTATTTGGTATATTCTAATTGCTTTCTATTATGTTTTTCTATTTATATCTAGTATTCAACTAGTTTTTGAAATAAATCATTTTCTCCTTGTTTTACCACTTACTACACAAGTTTTCATTATACATAAAAATAAATGTCGCATTCTTTCATGCCTAAAGTATGATATGTATCATGTATATTTTCAACAATTTTATTTTTTTCACCATCCATGTTCGATATTCTTAGTCTTGGGGAGTACATTTTAGGTCTCGTAGTAGTCAATTTCATCAATAAAAAAAATATTTGACATTTTTTTACTATCAAAGTCTATTTTTCAAAGAAATTATCCAAAGCTTTTAAGGCCCTGGCTTCCTCCCTCAGCAAAACCTCAGTCATTCCCACATCCTGAATGGTTCTAGTAATGACATTCAGCTCCATCTATGCCTCATTTTTCTTTTGGAAAATGTTCCCAAAACTTTGTCGTTCCACTTTTTGAGCTAGTACTTGACGAATTGGAGAAGCTTAACAAAATTATACATTGTTATTCCTACAACAGGCCTGCCCCTCCACCAATCCACCACTCATCCAAATAGGTCTGGGTCCCTAAACCACATAAGCTAACACTTGAAAGGCACCTTCAAAGGCTCACAGGCTAAAGAAATGACCAATTTTATTGGTCAATGGTCCGAGCCCCTCCAATCAAGAATCTCAAGGTAGGAAGACTGTGAACCACCCAACCAGTAACAAGAGGTCATGAATCTATCTATACACTCTGCAATGCACTTGTCCCCCACTCTTCAATTGTTCCAAGTAAAGCATCCATTAATAGGCTTGATATCCACTAAATTGAGTGCCTCAATATTATCCTGGAGTAGGAGAGAAGAATGTTCCAGCCTTGCATTACCTCCTCTCTTCTCCATTAAATCAAGAATAACATTAAAGTCTCCCGCCACAATCCAAGGCAAATAGGGAAGTAATTGATGAAGAAAGTGGATGTTTTTCCAAACAAGAAGTTTACCTTGGAAATCTGTAGGAGCATAAACATTGGACAAAAGGACTGATTCACCCAACTCAATACATGAAGCCACCATAGATAAAGAGGATTTAAAGGAAATCCAAGACATAGGTTGGATCTTGCATGGATTCCAAAAACAAGCCATGCCCCCCAAAGATCCATGAGCTACAATGCACTGCCATGAACCATACCTCCATAACTTAGGTGCAATATTCCTCATATCATCCATAGAAACTTTCATTTTTTGAAGAAAGAGAAAATTAGGTATTTGACATCCAACTAATTCCCTTATGACCTTTTGTCTAGGACCGATGTTCAGTCCCCTTACATTCCACAAGATAATGATCATTTCGAAGGAGTTAAGAAATGCGAGTCTAAGGTCTTAATTACACCAGACTCCACCAAGGTCTTCCCAATCATCTTGATTCTGTCTGTTTCCTTTTTGCACCCCACTTTAGCACTTTTTTTTGACGTCCCCTTCTTTCCCTCCCTCTAGAGAATACCCAGGTGAGGAGAAGATTTTCCTTTCTTATCTACTTCTATCCCCACAACCCTTGCCAAAGGGTACAGGTCCTCTCCATTCTATTCCAGGTCCCTATCTATCACCTCCCCTCCCAATTCCTCTATCTACCCCTCAACAGCCATGGGTAAGGTCGACTCTTCCTGAAGAACCACCAAAAGATTGGTTGAATTAATTTCTGGTGCTGAACCTCCCACGAACTGCTCCACACTCCTTAATCTTGGATTTACTTATTATTGGCACAATTCATCCAAGATTTCAAACCTATTGAAAGAGTCATCATCCTACCTCTCCCTAAGGGTCCTCTTCTGGCCTCTATTACGGCTTCAAGCTTTCACTTGTACAAAACCTTCAGCATCCCTGCACTCCCCAACCCCTATTTCTTCCCTTTATCGATGCTGGGAATGTTGCTTGGTGGTGGTTGGGGTTGTTGCTCCATTGGCTTAGCCTTCAAACATCTGTGCACCAGGTGTCCATACTCATGGCAAAGGTGACACCTGAAGGGGAGGGTCTCATAGTCCAATTGTTGCACCCAAGAGTATGAACCCACACTCATCTCCAGTACATCAAGTAATGGTTTGTTCAAATCAATTTCCACACAAATTTGGACAAAATTCATGACTTTCTTACCTAAAGTCTGAGTTAAAGACCCCACCAGACTTCCAAGCATCAAAGATAACATCAAGAGAACATCCTCATGATAGCATTCAATAGAAAGTTTGGGGATCCTAACCCATACCAGAACTCAAGTTGGTAATTCCTTAGAAGGATTAAACCCAGCATGCCAAGGTTTAACAAAATGTCTGACCTAATTGTAAAAGTATGGCCCTACCTCAAATACCCTGTTGCGGTTAGCCAGGCATACAAACGTGACCATGAAGTAGTTATTTGCCAATAACGTAACCTCCATTTCTCCCTCTGGCTCCCACGCTCACCTAGCCCAACCCTCCAAAAATTGAAGGGAAACATTCAGACCCAAAAACTTGCAATACAAAGAATGCTTGGAATAATATTCACATCCTATAAAATCATATTGAAAGGAATTACAAGTTTAGGTTGTTCCTTGAATTTCTCCAGGTATCCATTAATTTTCATAATCCTGAATCCCCTAGGCAGGCTCCATTCCATTGCTCCTAGATTCTAGGAAGAAAACTCCTACCAACTATTTTACCTTACTACTCCTGCCTATTCATGCCCACAGCTACAATAAAACTTTTGCCAAGCATGGTTTTTAAAGCCTCCTGTTGAGCCATGATCACACCCTCCTTGGTCTAGCGTGACCTTGTGATGCCTTTGCTTGATACCTCAGCCCTTCTCCACTCCCTCACTCCCCCAAACTACACCTATGCACACCAACCCACTACTTTAAATAGGCTAGGGCATGGCTGCCCTAGCTCGGTGGTGACCTGCACACACTGCAACTTGTCATTCTCTCTCCTATTACCGAATTTCTCTAATTTTTCACATCTTTGATATGTAATGATTATAATTAGAGGTCTACAACTCCATTCATCCACCCACTCTTGTGACTCACACTCATTCCAAATAGTGTCCTTGCATGCAAAATAGAAACATCTCAAGTGTCTTATATGAATAGTCCAAGAACCCACATTTGAGATAGAAAATGAGTGGCTTTTATCTTATAGTTATATAATACTTATAATTTATCTAGTTTTCTTCCTCCATCAACTACAAATATGTATGAATAATATTAGTTTTTTGAACATCATAAGCCCATTTTCTCCTCACACCATTCAGTAATGGTTGTTGCATCAATAAAAATATAACCATCTTAAAACTTTAACTCCTCTCTTACATTAGATATTTTTACACATGATCTAGCACTATTGTGTTCCCCTTATACATGTCTAGTCCTCAGTGAAACTCCAAATATGTTCTACATGAGTGGTAATGTGTATCTTACTCAACTAGTAAAACATCGGTGTATTATTAAATTAAGATGTTGAATTGTTTGACTAAATGTAATGATGATTGAAATAATGTTCCTCTTAGTTAAATTTCCATAGAACATCTCAAAAAAACCTTTCGCATACTTTTTACAATATTATTGGTCATCACTAACATAAAAATGGTGCTCCCTTAATATTTTCTGATCTTGCTATGTGTTATCAGGTGCATGCATGAATATGAAAACATGTACTGAACTGTAATACTGTGACTGAACTTCCATTTATAATTTTATTGTGTAATTCTCATAAAATTAATATAGTGAAAAAATAGAACCAAGTGGGAATGTGTCCTTAGATTGAAATTTTCATCCAACCATCTAACCTTGTGTGTGTGTGTGTGTCTTTCATACTCATAAATCACTTCCTATGTGAATTTAACCATAAATTATGAAATAGGTATCTATTTTGTAACAAGCTCACACCTTAAAATTCCTTCCATATTTTACTTGATAAGTTACATATTTTTATTTGATCAAACCAAATAATTCCTATCCAATTGCATTTGTACTCTTTTCATGGACACAATGTTTTAATTTTGGAAATCTACCACAAATGATATAATTTCCATCCAAACATGCTTTGTTATAAAAGAACTGTCAATCTAGTCTTTCAAAAAAATGGTTGGAATAAATTATTTGGATGATTTTTGTAAAAAGTCTATGCCACACTCCTAAAAAATGTTTTTAGTATGCAAAGTACAAGGTATCATAGTGCAGTGAAGATTCAACATGTTACCTAAAATAAAAAGTGGTGCATGTGTGATTTATTTTTACATAAAATCATTTGGCCATCCTAGAATATCTTTGAATAATATAAATTTGTGAAAGTTTTTCCAAAAACTTAGAGTACAATTGTGTTTGGATCATATACAATAAATGTTTCAAATGTCATTCATGGTTACAAGAAACAAAACTCTTATTTTCACTAGATCTCTTATATTGAGTGAAAATCCTATATTATCTTTGCAAAATTATGCAAATAAATATTTTGAGAACATTAGCTATCGCCTTATCCTTTTATTAAATTCTACTAGAGAATTCCTAGAGCTCTTTGACAGTGGCATCATTAAGTATTTTGTATATTCTAATTGCTTTCTATTATGTTTTTCTATTTATATCCAATATTTAACTAGTTTTTGAAATAAATCATTTTCTTCTTATTTTACCACTTACTACACAAGTTTTAATTATACATCAAAATATTTGTTGCATGATTTCATGCCTAAAGTATGATATCTATCATGTATATTTTCAACAATTTTATTTTTTTCACCATCCATGTTCGATATTCTTAGTCTTAGGGAGTACATTTTAGGTCTTGTATTAATCAATTTCATCAATAAAAAAAATAATTGACATTGTTTACTATCAAAGTATATTTTTTTCAAAGAAATTATCCAAATCTTTTAAGGCCCTGGCTTCCTCCCTCAGCAAAACCTCAGTCATTCCCACATCCCGAATGAATCTAGTAATGACATTCAGCTCCATCTGTGCCTCATTTTTCTTTTGGAAAATGTTCCCAAAACTTTGTCAGTTACACCTTTTTAGCTGGTACTTGATGAATTGGAGAAGCTTAACAAAAGTATACATTACTATTCCTACAACAGGCCTACCCCTCCTCCACTAATCCGCCACTTGTCCAAACAAGTCTGGGTCCCTGAACCACATAAGCTGAAACTTGAAAGGCACCTTTAAAGGCTCACGGGCAGAAGAAATGACCAATTTTATTGGCCAATGGTCTGAGCCCCTCCAATCAAGAATCTCAAAGTAGGAAGACCACAAACCCCCCACCCAGTAATAGGTGGTCATGAATCTATCTATACGCTCCACAATGCACCTGTCCCCCACTCTTCGATTGTGCCAGGTAAAGCATCCATTAACCAGCTTGATATCCACTAAATTGAGTTCCTCAATATTATCCTAGAGTAGGAGAGAAGAAGGTTCTATCCATGCATTACCTCCTCTCTTCTCCATTAAATCAAGAATAGCATTAAAGTCTCCCACCACAATCTAAGGCAAATAGGGAAGTAATTGATGAAGAAAGTGGATGTTTTTCCAAACAAGAAGTTTACCTTAGAAATCTGTAGGAGCATAAACATTAGAAAAAATACTGATTCACCCAACTCAATACATGAAGCCACCATAGATAAAGAGGATTTTTAAGATATCCAGGACACAGGTTTGATCTTGTGTGGATTCCAAAAATAAGCCATTCCCCCCAAAGATCCATGAGCTCCAATGCACTACCATGAACCATACCTCCATAACCTAGGTGAAATATTCCTCATATCATCCATATAAACTTTCATTTCTTGAAGAAAGAGAATATTAGGTACTTGACATCTAACTAATTCCATAACAACCTTTTGTCTTGGACCGTTGTTCAGTTCCCTTACATTCCATGAGATAATGATCATTTCAGAGGATTAAGAAGTGCGAGTCTAAGGTCTTAATCACACCAGACTCCACCAAGGTCTTCCCAATCATCTTGATTCTATCCATTTCCTTCTTGCACCCCACTTTAGCACTTTTTTCTGACATCCCCTTCTTTCCCTCCCTCTAGAGAATACCCAGGTGAGGAGAACCTTTCTTATCTACTTCTATCCCCACAACCCTTGCCAAAGGGTATAGGTCCTCTCCATTCTATTCCAGGTCCCTATCTATTGCCTCCCCTCCCAATTCCTTTGTCTACCCCTCAACAGCCATGGGTAAGGTCAACTCTTCCTAAAGAACCATCAAAATATTAGCTAAATTAATCTCTGGTACTAAACCTCCCATGAACTAATCCACACTCCTTAGTCTCAAATTTACTTCTTGCTAGCCCAATTCATCCAAGATTTCAAACCTATTAAAAGAGTCATCATCCTACCTCTCCCTAAGGGTCCTCTTTTGGCCCCTGTTATGGCTTTGAGCTTTCACTTGTATAAAACCTTTAGCATCCCTGCACTCCCCAACCCTCAATTTTTTCCCTTTATCGGCACTAGAAATGCTGCTAAGTGGTGGTTGGGGATGTTGCTCCATTGGCTCAACCTTCAGACATCTATGCACCAAGTGTCCATACTCATGGCAAAGGTGACACCTGAAGGGGAGGGTCTCATAGTCCAATTGTTGCACCAAGGAGTATGCACCCAAGAGTTTGAACCCACACTCATATCCAACGCACCAGGCAATGGTTTGCTCAAATCAATTTCCACACAAATTTGGGTAAAAGTCATGACTTTATTACCTAAAGTTTGAGTTGAAGACCCCACCAACCTTCCAAGCATCAAAGCTAACATCAAGAGAATGTCCTCACAATAGCATTCAATAGGAAGTCTGGGGATCCTAACCCATACTAAAACTTGAGTTGGTAATTCCTTAAAAGGATTAAACCTAGCATGCCAAGGTTTAACAAAAAGTCTGACCTAATTGTAAAAGTATGGCCCTCCCTCAAAAACCCTTATTGTGGTAAGCTAGGCATACAAATGTGACCATGAAGTAGTTATTTGTTAATAACATGATCTCCATTTCTCCCTCTGGCTCCCATACTCACCTTGCCCAATCCTCTAGAAACTAAAGGGAAACTTTCAGACCCAAAAACTTGCAATACAAAGAATGCTTGGAATAATATTCCACATCCTCTTAAATCATATTGAAATGAATTACCAATTTAGGTCATTCCTTAGATTTCTCTAGGCATCCATTAATTTTCATAATCTTGGATCCCCCGAGAAGGCTCCATTCCATTACTCCTAGACAACTATTTTACCTTGCTACTCCTGCTTGTTCATGCCCATAGTTACACTAAATTTTTTGCCAAGTGCGGTCTTTAAAGGCTCCCATTGAGCCATGATCACGCCATCCTTAGTCCAACATGACCCTGTGATGCCTCTACCTAATGCCTCAGCCCTTCACCACTCCCTCGCTCCCCCAAAATACACCTATGCACACCAACCCACTACTTTGAATAGGCTAGGGCATGGCTACCCTAGCTCGGTCATGACTTGCACACGTTGTAGCCCATCATTATCTCTCTTATTACTAAACTTCTCCAATTTTTCACATCTTTGACATGTAATGATTATAATTATAGGTATACAAATCCATTCATCCACCCACTCTTGTGATTCACACTCATTCCAAATAGTGTCCTTGCATGTCAAATAGAAACATCTCAAGTGTCTTATATGAATAGTCCAAGATCCCACATTTGAGATAGAGAATGAGTGGCTTGATCTTATAGTTATATAATACTTATAATTTATCTAGTTTTCTTCCTCCATCAACTACAAATATGTATGAATAATATTGTTTTTTTGAACATCATAGCCCATTTTCTCCTCACACCATTCAGTAATGGTTGTTGCATCAATAAAAATAGAACCATCTTAAAACTTTAACTCCTCTCTTACAATAGATATTTTTACACATGATCTAGCACTATCATGTTCCCCTTATACATGTCTAGCCTCAGTGAAACTCCAAATATGTTCTACATGAGTGGTAATGTGTATCTTACTCAACTAGAAAAACATATGTGTATTCTTAAATTATGATGTTGAATTGTTTGACTAAATGTAATGA
Organism: Torreya grandis; assembly: GCA_037957365.1. NCBI lineage: Eukaryota > Viridiplantae > Streptophyta > Pinopsida > Cupressales > Taxaceae > Torreya > Torreya grandis. The sequence goes on along the minus strand of JARHVA010003217.1, from coordinate 1,216,894 downwards.
TGATTGAAATAATGTCCCTCTTTGTTAAATTTCCATAGAACATCTCAAAAAAACCTTTCACATACTTTTTACAATATTATTGGTCATCACTAACATAAAAATGGTGCTCCCTTAATATTTTTTGATCTTGCGATGTGTTATCAGGTGCATGCATGAATATGAAAACTTGTACTGAACTGTAATACTATGACTGAACTTCCATTTGTAATTTGATTGTGTAATTCTCATAAAATTAATATAGTGAAAAAATAGAACCAAGTGGGAATGTGTCCTTAGATTGAAATGTTCATCCAACCATCTAACCTTGTGTGTGTGTCTTTCATACTCATAAATCATTTCCTATGTGAATTTGACCATAAATTATGAAATAGGTATCTATTTTGTAACAAGCTCACATCTTAAAATTCTTTCCATAATTTACTTGATAAGTTACATATTTTTATTTGATCAAACCAAATAATTCTTATCCAATTGCATTTTTACTCTTTTCATGGACACAATGTTTTAATTTTGGAAATCTACCACAAATGATATAATTTCCATCCAAACATGCTTTGTTATAAAAGAACTATCAATCTAGTCTTTCAAAAAAATGGTTAGAATAAATTATTTGGATTATTTTTGTAAAAAGTCTATGCCACACTCCTAAAAAATGTTTTTAGTATGCAAAGTACAAGGTATCATAGTGAATTGAAGATTCAACATGTTGGATAAAATAAAAAGTGGTGCATGTGTGATTTATTTTTACATAAAATCATTTGGCCATCTTAAAATATCTTTGAATAATATAAATTTGTGAAAGTTTTTTCAAAAATTTAGAGTACAATTGTGTTTGGGTCATATACAATAAATGTTTCAAATTTCATTCATGGTTACAGGAAACAAAACTCTTATTTTCACTAGATCTCTTATATTGAGTGAAAATCCTGTATTATCTTTCCAAAATTATGTAAATAAATATTTGTGAACATTAGCTATAGCTTTTTCCTTTCATTAAATTCTAATAGAGAATTCCTAGAGCTCTTTGATAGTGGCATCATTAAGTATATGGTATAGTCTAATTGCTTTCTATTATGTTTTTCTATTTATATCCAGTATTCAACTAGTTTTTGAAATAAATCATTTTCTCCTTGTTTTACCACTTACTACACAAGTTTTAATTATACATCAAAATATTAGTTGCATGATTTCATGCCTAAAGTATGATATGTATCATGTATATTTTCAACAATTTTATTTTTTTCACCATCCATGTTCGATATTCTTAGTCTTAGGGAGTACATTTTGGGTCTCGTTTTAATCAATTTCATCAATAAAAAAAAGAATTGACATTTTTTACTATCAAAGTCTATTTTTTCAAAGAAATTATCCCATTTTTTAGTTAGTCTTCTTGAATGGTAGTCAGACATTTTGTTATGCATTTGTTTCAAAATGTTTTCATCAACTTCAATTAATTACTTTCATTTTCTATGCACAATCCTTGGAGGTGTTATTAATGGTGGAATTTGTTGACAAGGTTTTTTCAAAATTGTTATGTTCACTACTAGTTTATTCATTATTTAGTGTTTCCATGGCATTTTATTCATTTTTATTTTTATCATTACTTGTCTCCATGTAATGGGTAAATCATCATGCATAGATTCATCATAAAAGAAATAAAAAAATATAATTTTAACTTAGAATTACAACATATTTTGGACTTATGGGTAAACATTTTTCATTGTTATTCCATTCATCAATATCAATTTCATAATTATCTATGACATTTGGTTCATTTGGAATATTATTTGTACCGTATCTTGAGTGAAATACTTGCATTCATACCTTTTATTTTTATCTCAACTCCCATACTTGCTCTGAAATTTTGTGTTTTAACTTATTTCTTGCATTTTAATGAGATCCATCACCCATTACTAGACAATCGATATATTTTAAAGGTGGAGTCCAAAAAAACAACTTGAAATCTTTTGTATTTGACTTACAAGTTGTAAAATGATGTAGAGAATGTTTGTGGGGACAAAATTCTCAATCAAGGTTAAAAGAGTCATTGAAAGAAGAGTATTTGTCTATTTTGAACACAACACCTACACATTATAACATGCACATGATACTTTTACATAGTTATATATCATATAACTATGTCATTATAATATTATTTTATATAATTACCTCTTGATTGATGTCTAAATCACATCCTGTGCAACTAAAATTAGGTTCAATTATACTCATATTTATGTTCAAGGGGTTTAGATTACCCCCAGTTACCTTTGTGATTGCATTTGTAATGAAACTAGGGATGATTGATCCCCATATTACATTATATAGTTGTAATTAGGTTTAAAGGTCTCAGATTGGCCTAATTTTCCTTCATGATTGAATTAGTGGATTATTTTATTTAGGGTGTTGTGCTAGTGGGGTCAATTGATGCTTAAATTATATCGTATTTGATCAAAATTAAGTCCATAGGGTTTAATTTTGTCCAAATTGCATCATTAATTATAACACTAGACTTATTGGGTTAATAAGTTAGGAAACATGAGCTAATTTATCCCCAAATAATATCATAGACTTGTAGTTATGTTCAAGGGGTTAAAATTGGCCCTAATTACCTTCATGTTTGCATTTATAATAAAATTAGGGTTGATTAAGCCATATGTTGCATCTTATACATTGATTGAGTCATAAATTAGGTTCACTAGGCTTAATTTGGCCAAATCACATCCCTAATTTCATTATTTGATTAATTATATCAATCCATAGCATATTCTAACCTAATTTATCCCCAAAACATGTCTTACTCTTGTAGTTAGGTTGAAGCGGCTCAAATTGGCCCCAATTTCTTTCATGAATAAATTGATGGACTATTTGGTTTAGTTTATTATGATATTTGGGTTGATTGACCCACAAATCACATCTTTTATAGGTAAAATTAGGTTCACAAGGTTTAATTTCATCCAACTTGTATCACTAATTCTAACAATCAACTGATTGGCTTAATATGTCAATATATATGCATTAATTTTACCCAAATCACAACTTATACTATAGATGCATTTGTGATAAAATTAGGGCTTAGGGTTAAAAATCAATTAATTGGCTCAATGTGTTAGTAAATATGAGAATTTAGCCCCAAATCACATCTTAGACTTGTAGTTAGGTTTAACAAGTTCATATTGGCCCCAATTACCTTCATATAAATACATTTGTGATCAAGTTAGGGTTTAGGATTCAAAGTTTAGGGTTGTAAAAAAAACTAATTAGCTCAATATGTCAAGAAATATGAGCCAATTTAGACCTAAATCAAATCCTATACTCACATTTAGGTTCAACGGGTAGGGTAAACTTTAATATCCCTCATCATAAAACCCCTTGGATTTTATTGGTAAATATATGGGTAACTATTTCAAAGGCATGGTAAATTTGATGTGTGGTGGTGAATTTAATATGCATGGCATTGAATCCATCGGGAGGAGAGGCAAACATTTTGGTTTTTAACTTTTATGTACAACCAATTTGGCTACATTGGGAAAATAATACTAAACAATGCAGATGAATGGTGTAATTGGATGGTGTAGTAGAATGATTCAATTGGATGATGCAACTAAATGGTGCAACCAAATAGTATAGTTAGATGAATAGCTTATAGTTTAATAGTGTATTACAATCGATCAACTAGAGTTATTGGTCAGTGTGACCAATCAACATAGATGGCACTTGGATACATGTTGGCTATTTGGTGGAACCCAGTGGTCCATGCTTCTAGCATACTAGTCGATATAGTCAAAAATAGAATTTGATAGTTACATGTGGCATCATGTTTACTATATATAAGGTTAATTAGATGGTTAACATAAAATTATTGTAAACATTTGGTGGTTAAACCTAGGAAATATCTTACATTCCTAATTTTTAGGCAAATCAAACCTATGTAGTGGCCTTCTAAAATCACCAAAACCAAATTTCCAAAATATGAGTATTCAAAAATTAATGAATATTCACTGTTAAAATTTACCCTATCAATATAATCATATTATTCCCAATCACCTTCATATTTGAATTTATGATAAAATTAGGGTTGGTTAAGCCATATGTTCATCATATACAATTGATTGCACCATAAATTAGGTTCACTAGGTTCAATTTAGCCCGAATCACATCTGTAATTGTACTAATTAACTAATTGGATCAATTCATGATAGAATTAGAGATAATTCAGGCCTAAATCACATCTTGCTCTTGTAGTTAGGTTAAAAAGTCTCAAATTAGGCTCAAATACCTCTTTGATTAAATGAATCAATTATTTGGTTCATTATATGATGACATTTGGGTTAATTTCACTCTAAATCATATCATATACAATTGAAAATAGGTTTGTGTGGCTCAAATTTTACCTCAAATCACATTGTATAGTGGTAATTAGGTTCAAGGGGGGAATATTGGCCCTAATTTCCACCAAAATTAAACCAATTGACTGTTTCATTTATTATAATATGACATTAGAGTTTATTCGGCCTAAAACCACATCTTATACATGTCAAACTTACATACGTCATTAAACCAAATGATTATTTACTTCATTCTTTGATGAAAATAGAGTTAATTAAGCCCCAAATAACATTTTATAGTCATAGTTTGGTTGAAGGGGATCAAATTATCCTCAATTACCTTTAGATTTAAGCAATGGACTATTTGGTTTATCTTGTTATGAAATCAGGGTTGACAACCCTAATTTAAATCTGTTATAGTCAAAATTAGGTTCAAGAGGCTCAATTTCACTCAAATTATATCATTGATTACACCAATTCACTAAATATGCTAAGAAATCCAAGTTAATTTAGCATCAAATCACATCCTATACACATGATTATGTTTAAAGGGTTCTTATTAACCATAATTACTTCCAACATTAAAAAAATGACTCGATCATTATTTTTGTAATGAAATTGGGCCTAGTTGAACCCTAAAACTTGTTATATATAGTCAAAATTACATTCAAAAGCATAAACTCACCAATATTGCATCATTATATCCATTATGTCCTTTTTGTGGTAGTGTATATAATGATACTCTCTAATTTAAAATAAAACTTATAAATGTGAATAGATACATAGATAAATATAAACATCTATATATAGACTAAATTTGTTTATTTGTGATATGACAATATAACACATATGCACTATAGTGGTATGCACTATAGCATGTATGTGTTATACTATATTTGAATTAAAAAATGAAGATTTTTAGCTCAAAAATGGATTGGATTCCCAAGCCTAAGGCTTGGACCTATCAACACACATCTAAATCCAATATCTTTGACAAAAAATAAGAAAATTCAACTTCCATTGCTAAATATACTATAAATTTAAATGATACAATGTGTAAACCTATATGATGATCACACTCTCCTCTTTGCAAATATACGTTTTTTTTGGGACTATTTTCAGGTTTTGATCTATGTTGATATCTAACTATGGATTTTTTAAGCCATTACATGCCATAAATATACATGCATGTGTGTGTGTGTGTGTGTGTGTGTGTGTGTGTGTGTGTGTGTGTGTGTGTGTGTGTGTGTGTGTGTGTGTGTGTGTGTGTATTTTATGTTTTCATTGATCCAAATTTAAAAAAACATTATATGGTCATATACTAGGCTTAATTCTACACACATTTAAAAAAAAATCATTTTTTTGGAGGTAGTTAGGGAGGATGCACAAATAGCTATCCATTTTTTTATCAGTTTTCAGGATTTATTTACTTGTAAAAAAACTAAAAATAAAAATATTCATTGAAAAATTATAAACAAATATAGGTCACAAACTAGATGATATTATCTAAATTTTCACCAATTGTTTTGAAACAATATTAAATTATGCTTATAAAATATGGGGTTGCACAACCAACTATCTAGTCTATTTTCCTAAATAAAAGAGTTATTCTTCAAATTTTGGATGTTTTACCTAATTATACTTAACCATTTTTTAAAAAAATAGTTTTTTATAAACTAGACTTGAAATGTGGCAATTAATGTTTTCATACCATATTGAAATTTTGAGTGTAACTATCTCAAATTATCGACAAAAGTTTATATTTCTCAATTTTTAGGGAAAACATGTCCATGAGTAGGTCTTTTTTTGCCCACCATCTTTATGTACTTACCCACTTTTTTAACAAGAACTAATTTGACCTTATGAACATCATAGTGGCATTTAAGGTAAAATCAAACTTCTTAGAAATCTCCTAATTTTTATCCTAGTGCAGAAACCAAACTTGAGAGATGAATTTTGACTATAAACAATTGGTATATAAAAAAGTCATCTTTAAATTCAAAAATCAATGGGGAGAATTACAATTGAAAAAGAATGTCAAAATTATGATAATTTTAAGGAAGTTTCCAAGTTCCCTCTATTGCTCAATAGGATTATATTTTGACAAGTGAACTTCTACAACTTTTAATTTGTGTGTTTAAACACATGCACTTTTTCAACTTTTAAGTTGTGAATTTCGACAAGTGCACTTTTACAAATTTTAAGTTATGTATTTTGACAAATACGCTTTCGTAAATTTTAAGTTTTGCATTTTGACAAGTGCACTTTTGTAACTTTTAACTTATGTATTTTGACAAATATACTTTTGTAAATTTTAAGTTGTGCACTTTTGTAACTTTTAAGTTGTGCATTTTGACAAATGCACTTTTTTAAATTTTAATTTATTCAAGGAGGAAATCACAACTACAAAACAATCTAGGGACTCCAAAAAATACAAAATAGGCTAACGAGTTTGAAAAATTCAAAATAGGATAGGGATTATGACAACTACAAAATAGGTCAAGGAACCTAAAAGATATAAAGCAGTGTCCAAGTTCCCTTTGTCCATAAATTTCACATCCAAACTCTATTTTGGAACTTTTTTGATGTGTTTCAAATATATTATAATGTGAAATATTTTTATTAAAGAACCATGATGCAAAAACTTCAAATCAAATTTAGAAAATCAAGGGGGAAATCACAACTACAAAATCAGGGTGAAGTTCCCACAATTGTAAAAGTAGGTTCCAAGTTCCCTTTGTACATATCTTTCACATCCAAACTCAATTTTGGCTCTCAATTGATTCATTTTTAATAAATTATAATATATAAAAATTTATCTTAATGAACCATGCTATAAAAACTTCATATCAAACTTCAAAAATAAAGGGGGAAATCACAGTTACAAAAGTAGGGAAAAGTTACCATGGCTACAAAAACAAGGTCTAAGTTCACTCTGTTAATATATTTCACATATAAACTCTATTTTTCCTCCCATTTGATGCGTTAAAAATTGTAATCACCTAAAAGTGGTAATTAGATGCTAAGAGTATCACTTGAGTTAACATATCCCTAGGATATCCATAGACCTATCTTTGAGCATTAGACTTACTTTTCCAGTAATTATAGTAGACCACAATCACCTACATCCAATCATAACAAAGTCTTTACAAAAATATCATATTATACCCTAATACAAATTTATTGGCAGTCTATAAAGCAAACATGAGCACCACATTTGGGACACTACATCCAGATGGAGCTAGTGTCACCAACTGGGTGCTACTTTCCTTAGCCCTATGTATTCCCAATGGATATTTTTTTAAACATGTGCCCCTTATAAGGTTGGCTTTAGATCATTTTATTTTATGCAGAAGCAATAGAACCATATAAATACAAGTCTAATCCACCTTTATTGATTAAATGGAAAATAGATTCAAAAGCTATTCAAACCAAAGAAAAAGCTATTAAAAATCAAATTATTTGATCCTTGTTCATCCCTAATTTCTGCATACTACCATATACAATATCCCTAAGTCTAGTTTTAAATAATTTTAAATCTCAATCACATTTAAGGCATCTAAGGACACTCTCATTCTAGCATTGACTTGCACATACATCAAACACTAGGTGGGATAAGTACATCAAAATTGATCCTTATTCAGAGTATTGGTACGTAAGCAACTATTTACAAAGTGGGGTGTTGAGTATTTCCACTCCATCCTAATAACTCACTAAAAAATATTTCTCATGCCATACTTATAAGGATATTAGGGTTTACACATCAAATCAAGTTTTCTAGGTACAACACAGAGCTCCAATTTATGGTCATGTAGGAATAAAATATACTGACACATGCATAGGTGATCCAAAAAAAATGAATAGTTATGTCAAGGGGACATTAGCACCTCATTTAGTACACTACACATATGGCACTATTTTCCACATTGGGTGCTACTTTCTAGTGAGCATACAAATAACATAATTGTATTGATGATATAGACAACTACCCAGATCTCAACTTTTAAAACTCAGGTCATCTGTGATAGCCATTTTTTAGATAAGTCTCTATCTATCCCTCTTTATTGCTATTATTATAAATTCAAACAAATTCAAAGTTCATAATAACATAGCACTAAATTATTTCATATTTATTTAATTGAGTTAGGTATCTCATCCCCTTTCATATAACATAGGATTTTCATTTTAAAACCCTAAAAATTGAAATCATTTGGTGAACCCATCTTATTAAAAATATCGCATCAAACCCTAGCTTGCATTCATCCAAATTTTGTGGAATAAATTTAGGATTGAATACTTCTATTTTTTTTGATTTTATTTAGACAACCTAGATAATTAAAATCAATTTCATATTTAGGTTTCAATTTATTTTACATTGAATCTAAATTGGTACAATGAAACCCTAGATTACAAAAACCCTAACCCTAGACAATACACATTAGGGTTACAAATTCCTTATTTTTTAATTTTTTGTGCATAATCTAGCCCATCTCATCATGATTATAATTACAGAAGAAATAAATTACTTTTTGTGTCAAATTTTCATACTTTCATTTGCATACTTATTCCCTTTAATTCAGAATGACCTAAGAAAAGACATCAATACATGTATAGATGATGCTTACTATAAAATGAAATATTTATCATATTTCATATCATGTTATATTTATTATATGTGAAAACTGATTAATACATTATTATTTAATCATAGAGACATATGCATACATGATGGTTCATATCAACTACAATCTCTTTCATGTTACATTCTTTCCATAACATGTTATCTTTCTTCTATGTGAAAAATAATTAAGACATCATTCTTTGATCACTTAGACATATGCATACATGATGTTTTATATCAAATATTATATCTTTCATGTTTCATTATTTCATTTTCATATTATCTTTCTTCTATGTACAATAAATTTAAGATAATATTCTTTCAACACATAGATAACTTGGTAAATCAAACACTAGTTATATTACCTAAAATCAATCAATCCACCTTAGATGTATTTTGTTCTCTGGTTCACTCCTTTCCAATCATTCATAGACATATCATATCATCATTGGTCTAGCTTATCCCTCCTTCTTCTCTATCATAAATATCTAACTCACATCCTGCATCTAATTTTAACTTTACGCTCTTGATAGACCTTGCAATCTAGGTTATGATGTCCTCATGTACAATTTCTATTTTAGAGATCTTAAAAAACTATTACACATACAAAGTTATTTTTTTTATGGCACTTTGGGATAGTCAAGTACCATGAACATCTAAGCCCACCTGTGTGGCTTCTATTATCAATACTATTAAGTGGACAAAAGAGCACAATTATTTAGAGAGAGAGGACCTTACAAATCAGCACATAATAGATCTAAACCTACCTATCTATATAATTTTAAAAATTAATGAGTTAGGTTTCAAATGAGTTTTAGTTGACAATGGATCAGGTTTAAACATCTATAACATTTATTTCCTATGTCAACTTAACATCCATACTACATATTTGGGTCCTTTCATTATGAGCATCCAAGGGTTTGACAATATTTCATGTAAATTTTTTGGTCAAATCACATTAAAAGTTATCATCAAACCCCAAAAACTACTTACAACATGTTGAATCATGCCAAATGATGTCAATTACAATATCTTACTTAGTAGACCATAGATCCATGTTATGCACATAGTTTCATCAACATTACATACATGTTTAAAATTCATCTGAAGAGGCCATATATACACATGCCCAATGGATAAAGAATAATTTAAGTATTGTCAACATAAATAAACTTCACATAACTATATTCTATACATGAATTTTTCTACCGCACCACCCCAGTATATAATTACAAAGACACATACAACTCTGCCAACTATTTCCAATACACATGGAAGTTAGTTTACTTCACCTTTCATAATACTATATTTTCAAAAGATGGGCTACATAGGTCAGTGCCTTGGCTAACATGAATGGGGATTTAAAAATTCCATTAAATCATATTATCAATAGGGTAAACAAAGAGTTGGTTATATAAATGATACATCTAATGCTAGGTCCTCTCATTATTCCTCTCAACACATCACATTTTGTCTACCTATCCCACAAGTAGTTGAGATGGTGAATCATGTTTATATACTTTAAATCATATAACTTAACCTCATTGATGATAGAGTTTCACCAGATCTAGTAGTTCTAAATGAATTTACTAATGATGAAGCTCTCTTATAATTCTAAGGTGCATATGAGGATCTCAATTCCTTCCATCATAAGAATAGGTTTCCTCATTCGATAAGTGCTCAATCATACTTTGGTGAGCATTCAAATGATTTGGCTCATATGTTACTTGACATAAATGATAAAACCCCTATAACATAATATATTTTAGATCGATCTACATTACTCAATGAAGAAACAATCGAATTTAATTATGGCACCAAAATTGATCCTCGCATCATACTCTTGGTTGTAACATTACTCATAATAAAACACATATATTTATCAAAATTTAAATGATTTTACTAAAGTATTTATATGAGCCTATTTCGATATGCTTGGCATAGATCCATCAATAGTATTACATAGAATTACCTTATATCTAGATGCCAAACCAGTAAAATAAAAGATTCATAAAATGCATCCTAAAGTGGCTCTCCTTGTTAAAGATGAAATCCAATGGTTTTTAGATGCCAATTTCATTCAACCATTCACAAATCCATAGAGGGTTTCTAATATAATTATGGTCATCAAACCTAATGGATAAATACAATGTTGTTGTGACTCTAGATACCTAAACAAAGCATGTCCTAAATATGATTTCCCTTTGTCAAAAATTGATATTAAAGTTGATTCCAAAACTAGTTGTGATATGCTCTCCTTTATGAATGGTTTTTCTAGGTATAATCAGATCAAAATAGTTGAATAATATTAGGAAAAGACTTCTTTTACAACACCATAGGGAACTTTTTACTATATAATCATGCCATTCAAATTAAAGAAATTTGGTACAAATTACTAATGCACCATGACACATATATATTATGACCTCATACATAAGATAGTCAAAGAATATGTCCATAATTTTTTGGCCAATTTAAAATAATGACATAATTATGCAATGGATTCGTGATAAATCTTTGAAAGACTCAGAAAATATAACATTCAACTCAAACATAAGAAATGTGTCTTTGGAGTTTCCTTAGGGGAACTTTTGGGCTTCATTATATCTCAATGTGGCATAGAAGTTGAACCTAATAAGGTCAAAGAAATCATGGCTATGACTCCTAATAATTTAAAACAACTTCGGTCCCTCTAAGGGAAAATTTAGGCAATTCATTGATTCATGGCTAAACATGCTAATAAAACCCAATCATTCACTCAACCAATTAGGAAGGATGTATAATTTGAGTGGGATCTTACATGTCAAGAGAAATTAGATACACTTAAGCAATAATTTACCAACCCTCCAGTCTTGGTTCCACTTATTCCTTGTAAACCACTCCTACTTTACCTTTCTATAATATATCATGCACTGGGGGCACTCCTGGCACAACACAATAACTAGCATAAAGAAAGAGAAATTCACTACATTAGTCACACGCTAGTTGACTATGAGAAAAATTATCCAACAATAGAAAATCTTTGTTTAGCACTAATATTCACTACTCAGAAACTTGTCACTACATGATTAACAATGAAACACAAATCATTACCAAGGTCAATCCCTTGAAATTCCTCATGCCAAAACCACATCTTTCAGGTTGTATTTCCAAATGTGTTATGTTACTTACTGAATTTGACCTCAAAATCATATTACAAAAAATTATAAAAGGATAAATCATCACACATCAATTGGAAGCACCTCCATTACTGGATACAAATCCTATTAAAAATGATTTTATATATGATTTCATAGCATACATGACCACTATTGACACATGGATGATGTTTTTTTATGGTTCTGGATGTGCATCTAGTGTTGACACTATAATTTTTTTCATAAATCCCCTAGGACACATGCTACTTATCACATACTAAATCAGTTTCTCATACACCAACAACATTGTGAAATATGAAGCTCTCATATTATGCCTTCAAGTAGCTCAGGCTCTCAAGATAAAATCAATCAAAGTTTATGGGGACTCCCAATTAATTTTCAATCAAGTAATAGATATTTACCAAATAAAAAAAATAACACTTAACTCCTTATAAAGATATGGTTCAGTGTCTACGTGCTTAGTTTGATAATTTATATATTGAGAACATCTCACATAAAGACAATCATCACATAGATGCAATGACAAGTGTCACATCATTGATCCCCATAGATATGGATGCAAAACAAGTTCTATTCACAATTAAACAATAAAAATCTCTATTACTGTCCCATGTAGACCTTATCACTCTAAAAATACTAGTCACCACATGAAGTTCAACACCATCCAAATGGTTCTCCAACATATACAACTTTTTGAACAAATCTATCATAGTAGATACCTTTACAAAGAATGAAAAGCATAAATCAAAACGAAACTTTCTAGATATGTCATCATTGGTAGTTATTTATTTAAAATATATTTTGATGGACACTTACTTAGATGTTTAATGACAAAAGAAGCTTTGGTGATGGTTTTGCTGAAAATGCTATTGATCATTTTATTTGTTGCCACTACTTGACCATTACCCTATGGGTAATATGGTGTCAAGAATGTGTCATATTTTTTATTTGGCACATAGCATTTTCACTATTTTGTTCTTGAAAAAATTCCCATTATCTATAATGATGGATGCTAGGAGACTGAAGAGGGAAATAATATTGGTCATGAGAAACCATCAAATATCCTCCCCTTGTGTTGATTATAGTGGGATTATTTCTAACCACTTTATAAAATACTATGTTACTTTTATAATGAATTTGTGGTTTCCTGCTAATTTTGGGTTGATTTTATCGATTAGATCGAAGCCCTATAACATGAATGGTGATAGTGATATGATAGGTTGAAGTTGTGAAGGTACATGGTGTAAGTTACCATGGAATTAACATTTGCAATATAATTTTACATATTCTTGACATTCTTGTTCTATAATTGGCTAATATTAACCTTGCTTGATTAATTTGTGTGACATAGCCTTACCATTGAAATGACCACCACATTTACTACCCTATATCACAATCAACTAGTATATGCACTTTTAGTTTACCACACTAGTATACATACACCAATAGGAGCTACTCCTTATTTACTCGTATATGGTACATAATCTATTATTCCCTTAAAATTATAAATCCCATCTTTACAAGTCTCTTTAAAAGGACTCATCACAAATAACTAGTATAGAGAGTAATGTCTCTATGAACTAAAATAATTGGATCATACATGCATCTAAACTATAAAACATCTTAGAGATTATCAAAAGTAAAAATAGATAACCTACAATAATAGAGTCCATAATCAGGAATTTGAAATCAATGATCTAGTATTTAAATAAAATCTTAGAAATGTCAATGCCAAAGAAGAAAATGAAGCAAATTTTAAACCCAATTGGCTCAGACAATACATCATCACTGAAAATCTTAGCCTAAAAGTATATCATATAGATTCACTCGATAGAAAGATAGTCAAAAATCGACTAAACATCATGCATTTAAGGAAATTTTATATATAAAAAGATGAACTTTTCATTTTTAATTGAATTATATATACTTCCTTCTCTCTCTCTCTCGCTCCTTATACATAGTTTATTTTACTTGCTTGTACATAGCTTATATTCATAAAATAAAAAAACAATATAACATGTCAAAATACCAAAACATTCAAATATTTAAAAATACAATTTTTTTATAGATTGTATGCATTGATATGTTTACATTTCTACTACTTCCAAATATTGCATAGTGTTAGTTATCCTAGTATAATAAGTTTTATCATACACATATACTTAACTTGTTCTTGTTGAGTGCTTCCATATTATATATAGGACTTTGGTCATTTACACTGATCTAGACTAGATATCATCTACCCATTGGTGGAATTTACACCAATCCAGTTTATACATTTGATACATTCATCCACTTAGGGGCATCTCATACATAGTTGTTACAACCAGATTTTATCTTTATATATTATGCATTCCAGTTTACACATTGATTTATCTTGATATTAATCATTATTAATCATTACTCAATTTTTTGTGACTAATCACTATTTAGATTTAGTATATATGCATCCTAGCATCTACATGGATTTGTACTACACATTTATACATATTTTCATTTCTAGTTTCTAGATTAGACTTGATTGTGTTTCTTCTGCTTTCTTCCATATTTAATTGAATTTGAATATGCCATTATTCTTTGGATTTTATGCCACTTCTCTAATTGTAATATTTGTCCATGTGCCCATGTCCCTTGTGTGTGTTTTTTTTCTTATATATGTGGACATTTAAACATGTAATTCTATTTGGATCTATGCCAATTTACTTGTTTACATATGTGTACATTTGAATGTGTCCTTATATGTATTCATTCTCAAATTTAGTGACATATGCCCATGTCCCTTATATTTTGTCTCATTGGCCTATCTTTTATGTGGCTCACGTGTTTGTATGTTTGATTCCTTGTATGTTTCTACACCATGACACTCGTATTTGTTTATTTCAAACACACCAATTTTAGATGCCATGAGGGACCTCATGCATTTGCCCTTCCTACTTGGGAGCCTTAATGGGCATCATGCCCCATCCTCTTATGTAGTTAATTAGATTTATTTCTATATATAGTGTTTACATCTATCTTGGCACCCTTGTGCAATGTTAGATTACAACATAAACCTTAAATTTCCTACTTATGCTCAAATGCATTTACATTCTGATGTTATTTTTATACATTATATTGGGATATCATGTACATGATATGGCTAACAAATTTTTTAGAGCTAATTATTTACAGGGTGGTTGTTACATATATTTCATAACTACCCTCAAAAGAAGGATCATTCAAAATGGTTTGTCACAAATATTAGGCTCCTATGTTGATTTTCATAGATACATTTTATCACACATGGTTAGTTTTATATATCAGACTCAAGGAAGACACATAAATATAATAGAGACTCAACAGTCATTTTAGATCACACAAAAATCAAATCAGGCAAACATTAGTGCCTAGATTAGGACTCTATGACTATAGAACACTAATGTCCACTACAAAGTGCTATTGTTAATCAACCCCAACTTTAGTATAATATAGATCATTTAGACCAGTACACCAAGTATAATATAGATTTGCATAGATACAGTCATAGGTTTGGTAGTTATGTTTAGATTTAGCTTAAATTCATTCATTTTAGTTCAAATTGATACCAATTGCTTAGATTTAGGGGCATCATGTGTGACATGATCACTCATACATTCAAATCAGTTACATAGGTTTAGCTATTCAATACTTTAATCAGATTTAGGATACTCATATACCATATTGGGGGCATGTGCATATCACATTGGTTTCCATATACTCAATTTTAGACATGTTGATTAGATGGAATGACAAACTCCATGTCATTATATATGTTGTATACACTTGCTATCACATTTTAAGTTATCACCAGATTCATGCCTTAATCCATCTACATTGGTTGGCATTCTCGAGTGGCCTAGAGCCAACTAATATACTTGAGTGGTCATAGAGCCAAATACACAGTTAGATCTACTCAGCTAGATACTTTCAACACTTTGTATAGTATAGTTATAGATGCATATACTTTACACCATGGGAAATAATGGAGACATGTCCTAATTTAGTTCTTGAGCCACCTACATGAAAGGCTTAAACACACTTACAATCTTACCCAAACTATTCATAGTTATCACGATCCACCTAGGGGTGGGCAATGATGGAGTCAAAATTAGATTGAGTTCTTGATCTACCCATATGAGGATTTAGCAATCCATCATCTTAGTTCAAGTAATTATATGATATGATCACTATGCACACTCACACACACATGTTTTCACCAAGTTCATTCACTAGTTCACGTACCCAATGAGGTGTATTTATTCCTTTCCTCTCTCTTTAATCAGCTTTACTCGATTATTTCATTTCATTATAGTCTTTTGATTTTGATTATATCTTAATTAAGAACTAATTTTTGCATATTTCATTGTAGGACATTGCTTTGGATCATGTTCAACATGCACAAACCCAGATTCACATACTCAAACTTAGCTACATATGATTCACTTCAAAGGTAGGACCAAGTATGCTTTGTTTTCCTCTATATTAATCATTTCACTTTGATGCATTACTAGTATAATGGGGGGAGACAAATGTAATCACCTAAAGTGGTAATTGGATGCTAAGAGTGTCCTTTGAATTAACCTATTCCTAGGCTAGCCATATACATATCCTTGATCATTAGACTTAATTTTTCAACCATTTAACATACCATAATCACCTAAAACTAGTCATAACACAATCCTAGAACTGTCATCTCAAACCCTAGGCTAAATTGCTTAGCAGTCTATAAAGAGGACATTAGTACCACATTTGGGACACTACATCTACATGGTTCTAGTGTCCCCAACTAGGCACTATTATCTTTAGCCTTAGCTCTTCCCAGTAGATACTTTTTCAAATGTGTACCCCTCCTAAGGTTAGCCTAAGCTTATTTTATTATCCACCCAAAAAATAGAACCCTATAAATATAAGTCTAATCCTCCTCTATTGACTAGATGGAAAATAGATGCAAAAGTTATTCAAATGAAAGACAAAGTTGTGAAAAGATTAGGTATTTGATCCTTATTTTGCCATACTTTATGTATACTACCATAGACAATATCCCTAAATCTAGTTTTCAAGCATTTCAAATCTCAAGCACATTCAAGGCATCCATTGCCACTCTCATTCAAGCATTCACTTGAACATACATCAAACAGTAGGTAGGAGAACTACATCAAACATTATCACTATTCAGAGTATTGGTATGTAGGTAACTCTCTACATAATAGGGCATTGAGGATGCCTAGTCCATCCTAAAAAAACACTCAAAATTATTATTTATGTCATACTTGTAATGAGATTAGGGTTTTCTCATCAAATCAAGTTTTCCAAGTACAACATAGAGCTCTAAGTTTTGGTCACGCAAGAATAGAACATATAGACAGAGGCACATGTGTTCCCTAAAAATAGGAATAGTCCTAAAAATGGGACATTAGTGCCATATTAAGAACACTACACACATATGGTGCTACTTTCCAAACTAGGCATTATTTTCTAGTGAGTAGATGAATAACATAATCTTGTTGATGACACAAACTACTACCCAAATCTTAACTTCTATAACTTGCATCATCTATGATAGTCAGTTATCAGATAAGTCTCTATCTATCCCTATTTAATACTCTTATTATATATTCAAATGAAGTCAAAGGTCATAATAAATTAGTACTAAATTATTGCATATTTATTTAATTGATTTAGGCATCTCATCCCCTTTAATATAACATAATATTTTCATTATAAAACCCTAAAAGGTTAAGTTAAAAATATATTTTGATGAGGAACAATTTATCATAAGGATTCATAATATAAAAACTTCATATTGATCTTGAAAAATCAAGGGGGAAAATCACAACTACAAAAGTAGGGAGAAGTACCCACAAATACAAAAGTAGGGTCCATGTTCTCTCTATTCATAACTTTCGCATATGAACTCTAATATGGTTCCCATTCAATATGTTGAAAATATATTTTGATGGGGAAAAGTTCATCTTAATGACTTATGGTCCCAAACCTAATGTGTTTTCTTTGAGGAATTTTAAGTCCAAAAGCAATACAAAAATTAGAAAATGAAAAATTAAGTCAAATTCACATTAACTATGAATAAAGTTCCAAGTTCCCACTACTCAACAAAAATATGTTTTGACAAATGCATTTTCACAGTTTTCAAGTTGTGAAAATTTAAATCATTTTTGCAATTTTAAAATTGTGCATTTTTTCAAATGCACTTTTTCAAGATTTAAGTTGTACGTTCTTGCAAATGCACTTTTACAAGTTTCAAGTTGTGTAAAACTATCAAATCACTTTTTCAAGTAATGTAAAATTTCCAATGCACTTTTGTAACTTTTAAGTTGCACTTTTTTATCTTCATGTTTTTTGAAGTAGTCTAAATCTTAAAAAAATGGCTATGCACCATAACCACCCATTTTAATCTATAAATATAAGTTATTGAGTTATTTTAAGGGAATTTTGATACCATGAGTTTTTTGGTAATATGAAAGGAAAGAATCTATATGTACAGCTTCACAAAGGATCTATATAAAAATAATTTAGACTTTGTGCCTCAAATTTTTATGGATGAATGATGTGCATGAGTATATCAATCCATTTTGATTATTTTTCATTCAATTTGCTAAATACTATTGTTAGATAGCCAATGAATGAAACATTTTAGTGTACAAGTTATTTGAATCTACATTAATTTTTTTTGTTATTATGAAACCTTGGCAAGATTAAAAATAGAGTTCATATATGTTTTCATTAGAAAATAAGAGGTTATTGTTTATCTCATCTTTCAATGTTATTCTATCTCCTTAGCATATGTATTTTATTCATATGTTCATAATATGTCTTTCTTGTCTATTTTCATGATAAAGGTTTCCTATGTTAAAATCTCAAATTTTAGAGTATTCCAATGAGTTTATGTGTTTATCTATCTAGAGTTGTACTTTTTCTTCCCATTTCCCTTCATATATTTCTTCTCTTCCACCACCTTTTCTTCCACCTTTTCATACCTTTTGGTTAAAATTACAACCCCATAGAAAACATTTTTATTGTAAATAACTTTATTTCTTGCATCCCTTTTTTTTCAATAAATGTAGCTCCATCTACTAATAGGAGGACTTTATCCCTATGCTATTGATTGAAAATCCACCTTTTGTCTACTTGACAAATTTTCTACTCAATAAAATCATAATTCAATCGCATAACAATAAGGAATGAATTAACTCCAACTAATAATCCATTAGTTCTATACTTTTTCAAATAAATTAAATAATAAGCAAATATATA